>PYAF01000115.1:737307-748986 GCA_007407185.1 Glycine tomentella | reverse complement strand
CTTGTGAAGCAGAATATATGGCCGCAGCAGCATGCACATGCCAAGCAATTTGGCTTAAGAATATTCTGAAAGAGCTACATCAGGAGCAAGAAGGTCCAGTCACTATATATGTGGACAATAAGTCTGCTATATCACTTGCAAAGAATCCAGTCTCCCACAGCCGAAGCAAGCATATTGACACGAAGTATCATTTTATCCGAGAGCAAGTCAAGAACAAAGTTGTGAAATTAATCTACTGCAGAACTGAAGAACAAATTGCAGATATTTTTACAAAACCATTGAAGACAGATGTGTTCCACAAACTCAAGAGCATGATTGGTATGCAAGGTCGAGTTTGAGGGGGAGTGTTAGAATTCAAACTCTCTAGAAGCCATCCTTTTTGACTTGCTTTTAGAATGCATGTGATGAAAGAAAAGTTGGCTGCTACGTGAATTGTTGAAAAGATTAGCAGCCTACAAGCCATCAAAATTGACAAAACTTTTTCACATTGCAATAATTTTCAACCTTTTGTAGCTATATATAGGAAGTGTTACGGTTGGTTTTATAAAAAAAAAAAAAAAAGGAGAGAAAAGAGGCAGAAGAAGAAAGTTGAGGAAAGTGCAATAGCACTTAGTTAAAAGAGAGAAGAGTAGAGCTTTATCTTGTAAGGAAAAATAGAAAGAGTGATTATAAGTTAGTGGGAGTATTTGAGAGAATAAAATTATTGTAGTGTGTTATTGAATTTGTTGTCAATTTAAGTAAAAGAGTTTTTACTCAAATATTTTCATCATCTCTCGATAATTTCCAACAATTATTAATTAATTGAATTCTCTTGTATTTGAGACTAGTTGTTAAATTAGAACACCTCGTACATGTTAATTTTATGTGCTTAGACGCTTAGTATTAATCTTAAACATCAATCTAATTATTTTCAATTACGTACAAATTTAAAATATGTAAAGTCATCCTCGTATGTGAGCATTTGTATTCAAATCTTTGCTCACAAGCAAATAACAGTCGCCGCCCCTGTTGATGACAAGGCAAGGAAAGCCAGCATATTGTTGGGGGATGGGGATGGGAATAGAAATTAATATTGTAGATATTCTTTTCGCTAGCATATAATAAAATAATAATTATACATTCATACTTAACAACCATATATTATGATATATCCGAACGCAAGTGGAAGGTCATGAATGGTTAGTGGTTACAGTTACACGATTACACCAGTAGTGCATCTGTACCTTTCCAACATCTCATGGAAAAGTTCGAGCAAATTAAATCACCTGTTTTACTGTTTCTATGTTTGTAATATGCCTTCTAACAAGTTCAGTATCCGAAGGTTCTGATGTAAGACCTGCCATACTATATATATATATATAACTCATAATTTGTTTCCTTCGATTAATTACAATCATAATTCTGAACTAATCAAACTTTATTTATATCTATTGAGTGTTTTTAGGACATATTCACATCCACAGAAAAGACACAAAACTGGTTAAACCATGGTGGGGATATATACAACAGAAGATACGCCAGCATGGAGCACAAGATCAGCGTTGAAACTGTTTCAAACCTAAGTTTGAAGTGGAGTTCTATGCAGGCAGACATAACTGCAACTCCAGCGATTTTCGATGGCACACTCTACTTTCCATGTTGGAATGGGGATATTTTCGCAGTGAGAGCAAAAGATGGGTCACTGGTGTGGAAGCAAAACTTGGGGAATTTAACGGGCCTAAGTGCAACAGGGTTTGTGGCAGCTGGTGTTAACTGGACAGTGGCTAGGGCAACACCAACCATAGCAGAGGATGATCTTCTGATCGTTGCAATATATGGTCATGCTAACAGTGACAGATCTAGGACCCTAAATCAATGGAGACAATTGAGAATAGTAGGTTCAAATATATAACATTAAAGAGTATAAAATATAAAAATATAAGAATAGTGAGTTCAAATATATAAAATTAAGAGGATAAAATATGAAAGTATTAGATAATTATATGTAATTTTTTAAAGTGAGAAGATACATGACATACCCTCACTTTAGAATATCCTGCAGTTTATTGCTGTGAAAAGATCAACAGGAGAATTAGTTTGGCAAACCCGTCTGGACAGCCATAACTCCAGCGTTGTCACCATGTCTGGAACCTACTTCGGAGAGGGTTAGTTGACATAGAATGTATTTGGATATAAGAGTAAATTAAAAGTATTCGGGAGAACTTTCCTACAAAATATTCTATATTTTCTATAGAAAAATTATCAAAAACACTTATATTTTATAATCAAAGAGGCCTTTAGCACTTTCTTTTTAACCATAACTGCTAAACTATGTTTTCTAAATATCCATTTTTTGTTGTTTAATGATTATTTATTTTCAATATAAAGGTTTTATATTATAAGGGTAAAAATATGTTGGATCCAGCTAAGCTTTTTTAAGTCTAAGTTTGATCTTAGTTAAAAGTATATGACCTTCTCACCTATTTACTTGTTAATGGTGGCTTTTGAGTGACTTAACTCATTTTTATTCTATATATCAACAATTTGATATCATGTTTAATATAACTTTAAAGATAATTATGATCAAAGTTAATAATAATATATGATCATTTATAATTAAATTACAGTATAAAATTATTTTATATTGAATCTCACTTATTATTTAATAATTTTATTTTTTATTTTATAACTTTTAATATCTTTGAACAATAATAATGAGTATTTAAAGAGAAATATGTTAAAATTTGTGGTAATATAACACTCATTTTTTCCTCCTAATAAGTCAATCTAGTTACTTATTATCTAGCTCGGGGGTTTAGATTGCTTGCTAGATCACATATATCTTTATTCTAGATTGTATTCTAGCTTACTATTATTAATGAAATGATATGAACCTTGCAGTAAAAATAAAATGACCTGCTACATTTACTTCTTGTTTATTTAATTATTATTTTGTACTCTTTTGTTTTATCTCTCTCTTTTTCCATTTAAAATATTACATCGTCAAAATATTGTTTTAAACATAATATATTTTTCTTGTCAATTTTTTTTCCTGAAGTATTACTTTTTAGTTCGAAAAACCAGCGAAAAAAATATAGCAACGAAACCAAATGATTTAGTTATTATATATAAATGATAAATTCCTACCATGATCATAATTGACATTTCCAAATGAAGAAAGCACAAAAGTCAACTAAAAGCAAAGCATTGACTTTTCCTTATATGACTATTTAAAGTACTATACAATTTCGAAAGTTAGCTATCTAATAAAATTATATCATTTTTGTTAAATACAGAAATTAAAAACTAATAAAATTTTATAAAAATTAAAACAAAAATTATCATAGGTCTTAAAGGTAAACAAATATTTAAACATTTTTTATTGAATGTAAAGGTGAAACAACTTGTTCTTGCTTGCTTCGTAGTCAACTTGTTAATGAGGCAACCTGGATATATAGATCAAGTATAAAATTGGATCCCTGATAATCATGGAGAAAAAGGAGAATATTCTGGTGCAGCTGTGTGGGGAAGTAGCCCTCCCATTGATGCATCAAGGAATCATATATACATTGCCACTGGAAACTTGTATACTGCCCCTGTGGACATACATGAATGTTAAGAAAGAGAGAACAATGCGACACAACCAACTCACCCTGATGAGTGGGTTGAGCCAGAAAACCACTCTGAGTCAATCTTGGCACTTGACTTATACGATGGAAGTATCAAATGGTACCACCCATTGGGAGGATTCGACGTGTGGTTCGTTTCATGCCTCAATTTGTCAACACCTAGTATCAATTGTCCACCAAGTCCTAGCCCAGATGCTGATTTTGGGGAGGCACCAATGATGCTCACAATTGATGCCAATGGAACAAAACAAGATGTTGTTGTTGCTGTGCAGAAGAGTGGTTTTGCTTGGGCTTTGCACCGTGATGACGGTAAGCTCATTTGGTCTACGGTAACATTTTATTAAGAATGAAGAATACTATTATGAGAAACATGCTAGTCGATCATAAAGTTATTAATATACTTTTTTAAAACACTTTTTATATTAGTTCAAATTTTACTTACATTTTTTTCATCTCTCAAATTTCAATTTGAATCTTTCAGGCATCGTAATTGTACAATTTTGTTCTCCGTGACAATTTTTATTAAATATTTAATATATTTTATTGATGACATGATACTTAAATGAAAATGACTTGCAATGACATTGATAAATAAAACGTGATTGCAGTAATCGTGAGCATATGTGTAATTAAACCATGTTAACATGTGTAAGACAAGATATATTGATTGTCATATTATCATTTAGTGTCATATATCATACTAACAAAAAATTTAACAAAAATTAACAGAGGGACAAAAATTATACAATTACAATATTCAAGAGACCTAATTTATGTAATTGAAATATAGGACTAAAATCACTCAATTAAAATACTTGAGAGGTGAAAAGTATAATTAATTAAATCTTAAAACTTATTAGAAATTACAAGTGTTTCACTTCTTATTTAACAAATATCTCTTATAATTTCATAGATTTCAATAATTTTAACTTATAGTAAAAAAATGTTAGAAATAGTGTATTGTTACATTTCTCTTTGATTATCTTTCTTATTTTTATAGAGACAAATATAAATAAGATAGATAATATGATCTGATAAGAAAAAAAATGGTTAGTATTAAGAGGTGTTTGATACATCATTACTCGTTTACAACTTTCATTTGTAAAGGAAGTTGGACCAGATGGGATTACAGGAGGAGGAACATGAGGAGCTGCCACTGACAAAGAAAGGGTATACACTAACATTGCTAATTCGGGAGCCAAGAACTTCACTCTTAGACCTTCCAACGAGACTACAACTAGTGGAGGGTGGGTGGCAATGGAAGCATGTAGTGGCAAGACCTTGTGGTCCACAGCCAAACCTAGTAATGCCAAAGCTAATGGTCCTGTTACTGTAGCTAATGGCATTGTCTATGCAGGATCCACACATCAAAAATGACCTATTTATGCAATTAACGGTGAGACTGGTGAAATTGTATGTATGGTCTTATGAGACTGGATCCACTGTGTATGGTGGCATGTCCGTCAGTGATGGGTGTATATATTTTGGAAATGGATATAAGATAGGCAATGGAGTGTTTCTTGGAAATTTTTCTGCTGGAACTTCACTTTTTGCCTTTTATGTCTTGGAAAAATTCTATGGATAGTGATGGAAATAAAGAAGCATGAGCATGTCATATATCATGTTTTATGGTTTTTATTTGTGAATAAGTGGGCTCGACAAGCATGCACTACTATGAAATTGTAGTGTTGGACCCACATATATATTGTTTGTAATTCTTATATCAATCTTATTGATATATATATATATATATATATATATATATATATATATATAATCCGTTGTGTGTCTGGATATTAATTAAATAAGACTTACGGTAAATGGTACCATTACTTATATCGCTTTTGTTAGTCTTTAAAGTTTAGATTCGCATTAATTTATAAACTAGTAAGTAAGACAAGTTATTGGTGTATCAACAACTTGTCTTGAAAAATTCTAGCCTAAAATTATTTTCATGCCAGTTCCCGGTATAATTGTGGCAACATTTAGTCATTTACTTAGTTAATTTATTTACAGATTTGATTATTATTTACAGAATATTTCAAATTGGAAGGCACAAAGATTCCCACGATGTATAGATCCGGTTTAAGTTTATTGAACAGCAGTTGATGAGCAAGTTAAACAAACAAGATTTTTCAATGATCGTCTAATTCAATGCAACAATTAATATATAGTCTCATTTCATCTTCTTTTTTTTATTCTCTGTCAGACAGATCTAGATGCCAATTTAACCATTGTGCATATTAATCTCGTTATGGATCATGACGAATCCATCAATCTTGGTCTGACTATTGCAGATCAGTTGGAAACATGTAATTTATAGCATCGATCGTGGTTTGTTTTGGCATACAAATTCAATCAGGGAATAGTATCATGGTTCTTTTTCTTTTATTCTATAGAATAGCATCATGGTTAATGTTATGTTCCTGATGCACTTTGTTTGTTAACATAATTAATGTTTATGTTAACAAACCACGATTATGGTTAATGTTATGTTTATGCTAATGGCCTGGTGATAAAAATAAATTATTTGTAAGAAGTTGTAATTTCTAACTTCTGTAGCACATTAAGAGAGATGATAGAGAAACAAAATATTCTTGATATTTACCCAATCATATAATTGTATTTTAATTTTTTTGTGTAGCCAATATATAATGTTGGATAAGGTTAATGTTGGATAAGGTTCCGTTTAATGCTTGGTCCAAATTTTTAAGAGAATGTTGACTTGGGTCCAATTCCCGAGGGTGGACCTCAGGCCATTTCCAGTTTAGGGTGCTGAAATCCCTAAACCTATTTTCTCTTTATAAATACAACATTTATAGATGGAGGCAGGGACAACGGCCAGTGACGTGAGAAACAGAACGTAGCAATGATGAGGTAGAATGTCTCGAGTGTTAGGCTGTTGAGAGTGTCTCCGAGAGGTTGAGAGCAACTCTTGTTGAGGATATGTCCACCATTGTTGAGTGTCTTCGGCTGAAGGCCGTGGAGAGTGTTCTGTAACCATTATTATTGATAATAGTGGATTATTCTAGATTAGGTTCCGTGAGTTTTTCCTCTTGGAGGTTTTCTCCCATGTAAAACTATTTCTTTGTTATTTTCTCTCCCTAATCTCTCGCGCATCCTTCGTTTGATCGTTTCACGTTTCTGTATTTTACTGTTTCATTATTTGTGGGTTGAGTCCGAGATGACTCGCAGTTCTTTGTGGTTGGTTGAGGTGTTGCTCCCAACCGAGAAGAGGATTGCGTGTTCAAACCCCAACATATATGACATTAGATTGAAGGCAAACATAGGCATTAGTAATGTTGGTAATTGCTAAATGCACATCCTTTCTGTAATTTTGTATATTAATTTTTCTCAAAATTTACCCCTTTCTGGAAACTAAATTCCAAAAAGTATTAATTTTTAGCAGAAAATTACTTTTTTGGAAGTGTTGTAATTTTTTCCAGAAACTATTTTCCAGAACTGTCATAACGTTATTCAAATCTGGAGAAGCAAAAATGGATTTGTATGCATTTGTCATGAGAGACGCAAATCAGGACTTCCTAAACATCATCATCTTGGAGTCCACCCTCTACACAACCATAAAGCACTTATCCTCCATGTCAGCCCTACCCTAGCACCCTTTTGCTATCGCATGTGTTGCTCCATCCCCTCAACCTTTTGTGTATCATCAACTTTGTTACCGAGATCTAGAATCGTCCCTTCTACTTCTAGCATAATTAATTCCCCTTACTACACCTCTATCTTTGACAAACTCCTCCCTGTACGTATATACCATCATTGAGTACCACTTTGCTTCCAACACCGCTATCGTGCTCTGGTGTTCTTCGTTGTTGACTCTTGCATGCATATATAATTGAAAAAGAGATTAGATTCCTATGCTTTGTGTTACCAGAGCGTTAGAGGGATGCATCGAAGATGAAGGTGTAGTCAAGCGAGGACTAAAACATTGAGGGGAAGTGTAGAAACTAAACTTTGAGACGACGACATTTAGAAAGTCATGCTTCGTGTCTCTTGACAAATCCACACTTTTGCTTCCAAAAAATAAATTTTGGAAATTGTTATCACTTTCGAAAAATATTTTCTAAAAGGCACCATGACACCTTTGGAAAATATTTTTCTAAAAGAATTATAACACTTCCGAAATTTAATTTTTGAAAGTGTTAAATTTTAATACTTTCCCAAAAGTGGTAATTTTTAGGAAAAAATAAAAATTAAGAAATATGCATTTAGCTAGCAAACAGGAGAGGTGCAGTTAGCAATTTTCTGTGATGCACTTCTTAAACAATGGGCCAAGTAGCTCTCTAGATCAAACTACAACCAATCATGTTCTAGAGTGTTTCTTCATGTACATAATAAAAATCAATTGGAGAGCAAAAAAAAAAGAATAATAAACTAGCACCTCATTTATATTCAGGGAAGCCCAATGTAAATTAAATTACATTTCAGATTAGGCTTTTCAAAATATAAAGAGGGTATTAGTTGATTTTAGGCTTAAATGTAATTATGGTTCTCTTATTTTATTTTATATGTAATTTTGATATTTTTATTTTAAAATTGAGACATTTAATCCTCTTATTAAAAATACATGATTTTTGTCTTTTTATTTTAAATTGGAGACACTCAGTTCTCCTATTTTAGAAAATTCACAGTTTTAGTCAAATTCTCAAATTTTGTCTATATTTTATTTTTTTTCTTTTGATCCAATTGAATATTAAACCTAACATATTCATTTAAGATATTATCAAGAAATGATTTGATCAATTTTACAGCAAGAAATGAAAGAAATAAAACATAAAAAAAATTAAAGATTGAATCAAAATTATAGATTTTCTAAAATACAAAATCTAAAATTATGGATTTTCTAAAATTTGGAGACCAATTATTTGTATTTTGAAATAGAATGACTGAAATTATAAATTTTTGAAAATAGGAGGACCAAAATGTATGAAAAATGTAGGTAAGTAAAATAGATGACCAAAATTACATTTAAACTTAATTTGATTAGGGACAAAAAAAACCATAATTTTAAAAATTGAGCCAAATTAGCCGGTCAAATTGGGAACCAAAGAGTTAATCGGGTTCGATCCAATTATCAGAAAGGATTCGAACCCTATTGCTTGAAGTCAAAAAGAACACGTCTTGCCACTCCAAAACAAAGTTGTTTAGTAAGAATATGACAAAAATAATATATAATTTGCTAAAACACTGGTACTAAAAAAATAAGTGTGTGTGCAGTGTATGTTAATAAATTCTTATAAAATATATCATAATTTTAACTTATAATTTAATTATATATAATATTAAAAAAATCATCATGTGAACAAATTAAATTGACTAAGTTAAATTGCACACATTATCCAGTTTTGTATGGGTTGGAGTTTAAACAAATAATTTTACCAACATTTTGAATCAAGTAAATATTACTTAACATATCCCAACCTATCTTATAAAGACCTCCAAACTCCATAAATTGAAAAGCCTAACCCACGTGGCCAAGTTGTGTCATGCGATAATGAGAAATTTCCAAACATTTTTTTTTTGTCTAAGAAAGTATTTGCCTTATTTTCTGATTTTATTTTCACGAATAACTCAAACACTATTTTACTTTCATTTCATTTTGTCTTATCATTTTTTACAAAGCAAAAATAACATGATATGTCGATGATAAATTTATAAATCGAATATGAAAATACATCTAAAACCAACTTCAAGTAATTATTAGTCCAGTGAAGGAAAACAAAATTTCACACAAGTACGTTTCAGCCTTTACTCATCTTTTGAAAGTGAGATAATGTAAGTTTTTCTAAAAATATTTTGAATTGGAGACTTTTCTTGTATTAAACTAGGACATTATTGGTCTATTTCCTCTCCTATATTGTGTTTATAAAACAAGTAAACAATAGTAGTAAAACTTTGAACATATAAATTTGTTGAATTAGGGACCACATGAGGACAAACAAGTACTTCCCACGGGTCCACATAACGTGCTGAGTCCAGAGTATCATATAAACAATGGCCTCAATCCGGAAATAGTTATTTAAGTGTGTGCTTTGTTACACTCTTACCCACAGCTTTTCATTATTCACATTTACTCCTTCATTATTGTTTCCCCTCAATTAATCTCTATTCCTATCCCTTCATATAAACCATTATTTAGCTAGCTTTAGGACATAGCAAATTCCAGTGCAAGAAAAAATGACCAAGACCTTCTTTGTATTGCTGCTATGTCTAATCATAGCATCTTCTTCTGGGTTTGTGAATTGCTCTGATGTTGAGAAGGACGAAAAGATTGGAATATTTGAGCTCAAGAAAGGTGACCTTTCTTTTAAGGTCACCAACTGGGGTGCTTCAATTTTGTCCCTGGTGATTCCTGATAAGAATGGTATATATGCTTCTTCAAAATTTCAAATTAATGTTGGTTCTTATTACCTTCAATTTTTGTTTTCCTTATGTAATTGGCTTCTTACTTCTTTCACTGTTATTTGCTTTCAGGAAAGTTGGGTGATGTTGTTCTTGGATATGATTCTGTTAAGGATTACACTGTGAGTCTACTCTCTAGTTCTTCCCCCAAACACTTTGTTGTTGCATGCATTTGTTGATTACTGTGTTTGCAGACTTTTCTGCCTTCTGTGCTTTCTTTTCTTGTTCAACAACTTGGATTTATTCAAACATGTGATAGCTATTAATATTTAGGTTTCAAATAAATGAACGGCTAAGATTTGGAGGATAGACTCCTAGTCATCACTTGCCTCAATATCCCCTCAATATTATTATTATTATTTACTCCTAAAATATATGGTCTTAGATTAAATTTTATTAATTAGTGACAATAAACTACTGTTTTTATAATCAGAATATCTGACGAACTATTTTGATATGGTTTTAACAAAAATGAATTTAACAACAAATATCTATCTATCTTTGTGGGGGGAAGCGTTCATTTATTATATATTTTTGTTTACTTTTTGATAGTCTCATTTTGTTAATTATTTAAGGCTATGTATATTTTTATATGTATGTGATAAGGATAGCTTTGACGTTTATGTTCAGTTCATTGAAAAAAGGGTCCTCATTTAAGTTAAACTTTGAAGGTTTCGTTTTATTTATAATTCTCAATGTCCCTTTCATAGTTGTTTCCACTTTTACATTTCTATTCATGATATATACTTGCTAGGCTACATATAAAAATCTATTGCTTTCTATTAACCAATACTTTATATTCTCTAAAATATTTGTTGTTTCAAGATTACACATAATTTTTTTAAAAAAAAATCACTCTTTTAAAAATTTAGACGAATATAAATCCATTTAATTTTAATTTATTCAGGTTTTTTTTACAGCGGAACAGATTGAGGTCTTCTTTTAAAATAGTAAAATTAAAATTAAAATTTTACATGTAACGATTATATTTAAATGGATTTAGCTTCTCCTGTACATCTGTTATTAGCTATTTTATAACCTGAAGGAAAAAAGAATACAAATATGTCAAATAATTGATGATGAGTAGATGTGTGTTGGCATAAACCTATGAAGTATGTGAGGTTTTTTCTGAGGATAGATCGAACTGAGGAAATCATATCCTGCAAATTAGAAAGGACTTGTACGATCCCCGGGAATATTGGGGTTGCAATGATGTCCATCGTATAGTCATTGATTGATATGCATTAAAGATATAATTATTGGATGCAATAAAGATGAAAATAAATAATAAAAAATCTTTTTTCTTTTCTTTTCATTTCTTGGTGTTGCTTTTTGCTTAAATATTTGATGTCTGGTAAAGATATTATTAAAAATAAAAGGTTTTAAAAATAATTTTCTTTTTCAATATTTTTATACGTTTAATTAAGAATTAAATAGTGATAAATATGTTTAAAGAACAAAAGTAATTATCATTTATATTTTACTATGAACATTGTATATGATATATATATATATATATATAATTTTATATAATTAAACTTCATAATAAATAAATATTTTTAAAATATCAATTACACTATAATTAAAATTTTTAATGAATGAATATATTTTAGTATATAATTTATATTTTAATTAGATTTATAATGAA
>PYAF01000115.1:717447-729932 GCA_007407185.1 Glycine tomentella | reverse complement strand
TCATATACTCTACTGATTAAAAAATATGTCAAATTAAAGAATATTCTTAATCTATTAATGTCTTATATTTTATATTTACAAGAGGGATGAAGAGATTTATTTAAAAATATATTTTATTTACAGTCAAAATTTAATATAGATTTTTAATTTTAAAATATATTATTAAATAAAATTATTAAATATTTAATATTCTTTATTTTAAACTATATTATTAAATAATGTTATTTTAAAAAGTATTAACTAAAATAACTATCTCTTTATATAAAAAATTATAAAATTTCATATAAAGAGGTGGATAAAATATTAATTAAAAAATTATTTATTAAATAAAATACCCATCTATTTCCCCAAACCGCGCATCTCTTTTCGTAATCCGTTCATCTTTTTCGACTTTTTATTGTTATGGTGCATTTTATGGTAGAAAAATGTTACATGTTACTTGACACGAAGAAAAAATAATAGATATGATATGATTTATCAAATAATAGAAAAAGAAATAGAAAGAAGTAAAAGATATTAAAACATATTTAAAATAAAAAAAATGTTTATATATGTATCATTACTGTTTCAAGTATTGCGTTTAATTATCCTTGTTTCGTCGCACACTAACTCTTCAGTGAAACTCTCCCTACTCTTATCACAGTCGCACCATATCTGGTTTGTTCATATTGCAGTTGCAGCAGCAGGTACAGTCTTTGTTTAGTCATCTACAAATTTGTTCCTCCCATTTCGACAACATCAAGATCCACGACCACTGCAGTGTTGTTCCACAGTCACACTTGAAAGGGAGAAACACAAGTTTGGTTTTTTGTTCATGGTGGACTACAGGGCAAGGTTAGGGCCTCCTAGCCCAGATAACTATTGTGGCAACTGTGTGTGGTGACATTTCGTGGATGCAGAACCACTGGACTTCATAAAAGAAGAAGGGGTGGCGATTGTTGCTAAGAGCACTCATAGAAAAGTGACAAATTAAAGATGGTAGATAATGATAAGGGGGCACTTTTTGAAGGGTTTTCGATCTCGATACATGGCTTTGGAAGAAGAGGAAGCTGAAATGATGGGAATAGCAGCAGGACTCATTGTGTGACCTCAAAGGATGGACTCATCCACTAATCATATAAGTAAACTAGACACCATACCTTAAAGCTCAGGTTTATGGATCTTTTCATCACTTATATAGTGTTCAACATTTCTATTTCTATCTGAAGTGAAACTCTAATACTTAGACTCCAACATAATGCTCAAATATATAATTACATATTACATACTACTATATAATAATTAATTTCTCTCTGCTTACATTATTGTTCCCACGTATGACAGTGTACCCTTTGATTATTAAATCCAATCTCCTTTAACCCTTCATCTTTTCATCCAGAAAAAGCCAAAAAACTAGCTCTATGCACTTTCCCTACTCTGTCTCCATAAAAATAACTCAACATGTCTATATGTCCCGTTAACCAGTTATGCATTCAGATTGGGATTCACACAATGCATGGAGCCAAGTGGAATTAAAAGCGTATGAAAAACCGTTCAAAGTAGTTGCAAAAGGGACCACCAAATGTGAAGATAAGTGACTTGTGACTTGTGAATGCAATTTGCAGATGGTATATTATTGACTACTATATACACTTATTATTTCAGCTGAAGGTCCAAACTCCATGTGCTACCAAGCAGATTTATGAAGCTACAACTATATCTAAATGCGTATATATAGTGTGGCAAAAAAATTGAAAATTGAAATGGTACATGTGGGAAACTAAAAGAGATGCTTGTAGACATTTATTGTGGTTTATGCCATTCTGTTGGATGTCAATGTCATGCCAGAGCAATTGTGGTTTATGTCAGACGAATGCTTTCACTTGATTGCCTATATCCATCCTAGTCATTAACTAAAAATCCTCTGGCATATTTTTAAGTTATGTCATCGCATCTTAATCCTTAAATCAGGGTAAAGGTAGAGTTACTCTGTATGCCTCTGTAAGCCTGAGGCCTGATGATGAAACGAAATTAAACAAATTTAAAACGCTTCTCTTCTTCATCTTCATTAATAATGAAAATTGCTAGATTAATAACGAAAACAAAGATGATGAACGAAACAGAGAGGGGGAATTGGAGTGAAACCTGAATGGAGGATGGAGGTTAGGTTAGACAGGGAATTTGATTTTGAAGCTTAACAGTCGCAATGAAACCCTTTTCTTCTTCGTCTTCTTCCACACGGACAAGTTCTTCGCGTAGAACTACTGTGCGATGTCGTTCGACGATAGCGTCACGGCAGCGTAGAACAAAAGGTAGCTCTCTCGTTCGACGGCAGCGTAGAACAGACTTCTTTCGAAAATCACGAAAGGAAGATGCTGAGTTCCTCGTTTGGGTTGAGTTGTTTTAATTTTGGGTATATTTTTAATTTCTGAAGAAAACTTATTCTGTCGGAAAAATCTGTCGATAATATTCAAATTTCTAACAGAATAAAATCAGTAGGTAAAAATTCATTGATAATTTTTCGTTTCTATGGAAAATTTGTCCGTGGATAAATTCCATCGATAATTAAAACATTTTTTAATGAAATATCTTTTGTCGGTAAATTTCGTCGATAATTAACACATTTCAAATTATGAAAAATATTCTATCAATAATCACGATTTTTCTTGTAGTATGCCTTAGCGAACAGAGAGCAAAGATGAGAATAATATAATGGTGGGGTTGAAATTGGTGTTAAAGTTGTTCTAAATAAAAATGTGATGGATCTTTTTGGTACACTCTTTTGTGGAGAATTGTGTGGTGATTGATGCATGGATGGATCCGGAGCTCTAATTATTTTTTGAAAAAAGATTGGTTCCATAGATAAGTCCTAATTGACCTTGAGGATTATTATGTGCATAGTAAGATCAGTTTTTATAGGACTTTACCTAAATTTTATCAATTGTCATCCTTAGTCAAGAAAATATCTTAGCCTTTAAATAATAATGAAGAGTGATTTTGACAATTGAAGGTAACTAAAGCACTATTAACAAAAGTTGAAAGACTAACTATACATAAACCACATAACTTATAATAATTAAGCTTAATAGTGAGGTTTAAGCTAATTTTTTTAATATTATTATTAATTAATGTTGGAGACGAGCATAAGAAAACATTAGAGATTCAAGACAAGGAGTGGAGAGATGCCACGTAGGTTGGTAGGTGTCAACACCTAATGTGATGAAGAAAAAAATAAATAAATTACAAAAGACATTAAATTAAAAATATAATAACTCTTGTACATTTTAGTTTGTGAAACAAACAAGAAACTTATGATTACAAACTGAGATAGAAGGATGAGATTCTTCTGAACAGGAATCCCGAACAGATCCAAGATAATATAAGGTGGGCCTTGTGAATTGATTTTTCCATATCACACATTCGATAAATATACTATAGACAAGCAATTAATTAAGGAGTTGATAAATCCTGAGAAATAATAAGATGGTAAATTCTCCATCTCTCTTTTCGTAATAAGCTGTTCTAATCATCCAAACCAAATACTAATGTTTGGTAATTTCCTGAGGAATTTCCATAGCTGCTTGGAGAATTTTATCAAATGCACTTTGCATGCACGACTTCAATTTATTTTCGTCTATGAAGTCTTTTTCCGTTTTGAGGGTAAGTCTTAGCACTCCCATATAGCTCATAATTGAAATGACTAGACTCTGCAAATACAATCAAATGATGTTTGAATACTGCTTATATATGTATCACTGCAACCAAGTCAAGAAACAAGTATAGATCTGTTGGGTTAAAAACGTTTTTCCTTAATTAAGCAAAATAAATTAGAAAGCCTTCTTAAAATGTTTTCCATTCCAATTTTTGCTATTAAATAAAATTATAATATTTTTTAATCCAAAAATAGAAGGGAAACAATTTAATTCTTCCACCTAATCTCACCCCACCCACTTCAATTCAGATTTTCACATATTGAGTTGATTAATTGAAATATGAAAGGGATTCAGAATACATGCATACCTCAGGTCCACCAGCCAATGTGAAATACAAGCCTTTCACAGGATGGTTAGCTAAAGCCATTTGTTGTATTGGTCCAACCAAGTTTGAAATCACTGCACTTGATTTTGTCAATGTGCCACGAATGCGTTTAGCCACTGCCTGCAACAAAAACAATTAACTTAATTAACAATTGTAGCATTCTGATTGAAGTGCTTAATTATATTCTTCGTTAATTAAGAAGCACTCACAAATTATTGGTAGAAAAACATATAATTAACAACATTATGATCAAATACAATTTAACCAAAACTACAAATTTACCTCTTGTCCCCTCAATTTGCCTTCTATCTCCAGAAGTGTCCCGGTGAGTACAACTCCTAGAGATTGTTTCTTCCTCTTGATTATATTATGCGAGTCCCAAATAAATTCAAGAGGGTTTGAATTTCTGGTTTCATTTAATTTCGGTATTGGAACATGCAAGAAGGTAATTCTGTTCCCCCATGGACCCTTTGCTTTAGTATTGAGCATGTCATTGATTGATTGGTAACCTTCAATGTTTCTCGTATTCAGTAATACCAATGCTGTGGATTGTGCCGTCTTTGATTTGGAGTCCATATCTTGCATATATAATCGAGTCCCATAGAAGACAATTCCAGTGACCACATCATTTATAGTCTGCAGATAATTAATAGAATGATGCAAAGATTACAATATAATCTGGTGTCAAAACCCAACAGGAAAATTGTTTTCTGTTCATACAAGACATAAAATGAAAGCAAACAATAAATTAACGATTTGAAGCTACTATAAATATATAAATGACTTTAAGTACTGCGGAAAGAAAATTCATAAAAAAGCAGTAGTGAGATGGTAAGGTTGTTTAATTACATAATGGAAATGTATCATATTTTCCTAAGCTTTTAGGGACCAACGAATTTCAGAAATTAAGAGCTAATCACATTTTTAAATTTGCAAAATTAAGAATTAAATCTAATTGTATAAAAAATGTAACATTTTGATTTACACACACTTCCTTGTAATTTAATTTTGGAGTTGGGTACGTAGTCGATTATAATGTATAGTATAACACACGACAACAGACAAATCACGGTCCTACCAGTTTCTACGACCACAAGTTGAATAATTACGCGTAATTAATATCTAGGATATACTCTGACAAGTAGGTGATCCAATAAAGACTATATGCATTCTTTCTTACTAATAAAGTCAAAGACAATTTCAACAAACCAAAAATTGTTTTCATACCACTCCAAGCCTTGATTTGATTTCCCTGATACGGTCAATGGAGAATGTTATGCTTGATATAGAAATTGGTTGAATGTCGGCTCCTTCGTCTCCGAACCTTATTGGCGTTTTATCATCACTAATGATGCTACTCTTCAATACACTCCAACCAAAATCTGAGACAGTGTTGAAGGCAGAGGAACACATCCAAGAAATTTTTCTGCTAAAGCTTTTAGTGGAAGGTTCTGGTTTAGATTGTTTGAGAGAAGGAAAGGACAATGGAAGAGAAGGGTTATCGGCTCGTTGTAGACAAGAAAGAAGTGCACCCATGAGAGAATAGCCATCTCCAAGTGCATGGTGAAGCTTAAATATTATAGTGCTGGATGCATCACTTGTACGGTAATTGATTATGTGAATATCCCATAATGGTCTGCTTTGTGGTAACTGCTCCATTGCTATGCTTGATAAATAATCTTGAAAATATTTGTCATAGGTTTCCACTGTTTTGCCTTCGGGGAATGTGGGGATCTTCACATGGTCCTTCAAGTTTACATCAACTTGCTTCCATCGTTTCTCTCCATCTTTATCTTGAACCTGGTTTCAAATATATATTTGAACACTTAATGCAAGTCAAGATAAAATATATGAATGCCAAAAAGAAATTCTTAGAAGATACAAGATTATGATCTCAATTATTTTGGTATGATATGTAATCTAATAATTTCTCAGATAAGAAATTGGATAAATATTAAAGATCAAACTTGGTACTCAATGATGGATGATAATATTAAGTAAACAAAAGTATGCAACAAAGACACAAAGCAAAATTAAAATGCAAAACTATGTCTAAAGAAATTAATTAACTAATTATATAGCCTTGTGGAATTACAAATTTTGTTTTATCTGACATTGTCATCTTGTTATATAAATAATATTCTAATGTTCATAGACATCATAAGCATATAATTAAAAATAAATTAAACAATATAACAAGCTAGGGAAGCAAATTAATGAGAGAGAGAGAGAGAGAGAGAGAGAGAGAGAGAGAGAGAGAGAGAGAGAACCATGATGGAGGAGAAGCGTGGATTGATGGGAAGGAAAACATCTTTGAGAAGAGCATATGTTTGCAAGTCATCAATTGGAACTTCGAATTCTAAAACTCCAATGATGTATATGCATAGCACAGAGCTGTTGAAGTATTGTCCCACAGGACTCACTGGTTCTGCTTGCTCCTCCTTTTGGTGTTCCATAGTGCTGTATATTTTTTTGTGAAGTTTCACGACTTTGAGAATTAAGGGGGAAATAAAACCATATATATAGTAAACAGAATGAGGGTGAGGACTAAAAGCAAGCGATACAGATGTGCCAACTGGTTTTACTTTGACAAGAACGAAGTGTTATAGCGCAAGAATGATTAAACTATATATAAGAACAAGAAATTTAGGTGCCATCCATTAGGTTGACAAGTATTACATTTAAGCACTTCAATTATTAATCAATACCCACCAAATAATAATTTTTCGATATTTGTGATATTATGTTATGTACATTACTTTTTATAGTAAAAAAAACAAACCGAAAATACGCTTCTTACATTATTTTTTTTTCTTCTCTTAAGCTCCTAGGTATAACAGAAGCAAACAATGTGTGTTAAAGAATTATTTTCCTAAATATAAATTACAACTTACATTGACTTTTATTTATTTGACAACTTATGATTCCATTTTATTTTCCTTTTTTAAACAATTCTTATAGTATAAAAACATATCCGGCTGTTTTAAAGTCAGTACATACCTATTGTTTTTCACACATTCTCTAAAAGCAGCTTGAGTTGATCAGTCAGCGATAAACACATATATTTCCAAAAAGGAATGGGATCCCCTGCAATTTCAAAATGAATTGTAGGGCATATCAATAAATTACTAAATCTGATTTTGAAAGATAAATTTATTATTTGATAATAAAAAAAATCAAAGGATGCAATTCATTTCAGAACTGTGGATGCCCTAAATATATATTTTAAATTAGGTTCACACCAAACACCACCGAATATTGCTTGCTAACTAGTAACTACATATCACCGAAATTAAAATTAAATAACCTAAGCTGACCTTAGCATTAATTGTCCCAATGCGTTTACACCCAGACATCAAATAATACGACAAATACTGTGCTAAAAATTCATTCATTTCATACCAGCCGTATATGTACAGTGAATCATATGATGTTGAAAATCACAGGCTTCCTATTTTTAATAAGATTCAAAATAAATTAAAAAATTAAATATATTTTTCATACCTATTTTTTTATCAGTAAAATATAATTATATGACTAAGGATACCAGAAGTATCATAAAGAGTTACAATGCAGATACAACAGACACCAAAGGCCTCTAAGGTAAACTCATTTAGCCAGTACTGTGAATGAAAATATAAATCTTCACTAACAAAAAAGAGCCCATAAATCAATACTCCTAAATTGCATTAAATCGGCCCCAACAACTATATAAATCACATTGAAAGCTCATCTGACCCACGTAGCCACTTCACGAATTTCCTGCACCAAGTCCCCTGTAGCAAAAAAAAAAAACTGCACTGATCATGAAAATACAACAGACCAGATACAGTCATTATCGCCTCATTTAACAATGGTCACAATAAATTTCTTTGATTACTCCAATGCTGATTTATGGTTTCCATAATTGTCTTTGAACGTGTTTACCATGCAAACAGTATCCAACTTATCCTCCAAACCCGCAAGTGGTCCCTTACCAACACAAACAAAATCAATTTAGGGGATCCTTCCTAAAATATACTGACTTGGATCCATTTCCCATTAATTGTAGGAAAACGAGAGGCCATAATTAGCATCCTTTGCTTTCAGCCAAGACCATGCAAAGAAGGAAATTTTCTGCATTGAAAGATCATGATTAAAAGAGGCCCCTTTAAAAATACACTCGTTTATTTATGAGATTCCTGCATCATGTACACACCACAATACAGCAGCCCAGATAACCCGTCCAACAGTCCTTTTCCTGTTTTGATCTCGAGTAGTGATACATGCACACCTCCTAATTTTAAACATCTCACTAACACATCTTATTTTTCTTTGTCTTTCTCTTTTCATCACATCATATTTATATTTTTCTCTCTCTCACTAGGTGTTGGATAACAGAAGTGTGGCTCTGGTTCCTGTGGGAGAACTGATGACACGTTTAGCCATCTATAACAATTTTGCCAAACACCCCACAGCCTCCACGAGATAACCAGTGAACCAAAGATTCTTCAACCTAGCTTTGCTCAAAAAGGACATAAGCTATCAAGAGGATCTGTAATGGCGTTCCTGGCAAGCAGATTATCCTTTGTAGTCTATTCAATACAATTCTCCACACCAGGAATTTAATTTTGCCTTTGGTTGTGATTTTAGACACCAAATTTGTGGCATAATTAATTTCCTCGTTTTGAGACCCAATCCGCATCCCCTGCAGTGCTGAATATGTACTTTTCACTAAGAAAATACCATTATCTTCCTCCTCCCACTTCCACAAATCTGCATCCCCATACCGTAGCACACAAGGTACCAAGAGTTGTTGTAGTTGTGACAGGTCACACGCTCCCATTTGAACATAATCCATCTCCATTGTAGGTTCCATGTCCACCCTCTATCCCTCCAAACCACGATATCCTTAATGATTTGATTTTTTTGCTAAGATAGAAGAAAAAGCTAGCCTAGGATACCTATCAATAAGCCTTTCATCTCCAATCGAATTAACAAGCCAAAACCGGCAATGATCTCCCTCACCTAAAACCCACTTCACCCTCCTATCGAACCACCTCTCCACATTGCCCCCTCCACACTTGGACACTAAATCCCTCCACCATAATGAAGATTTTTTATCCCACTCACCTCTCTCTAGTCTTCTCTACCCTCTCATACTTTGACTCAACAACCTCCACCCAAAAAGAATCCCTATGGTTAAACAAAAATCATCTCCACTTTACAATCAAAGCTTCATTAAACATAGAAATATTCTTAATCATGTTCCTTTGGACAACAAATCTTTTCCCCAACTCATCCACCTCACCTTTTTCTCACCCACACCACCACATCCCAAAAAAATCTTTTTGAATAGCCATCATACTGTTTACTATTTGCCACCTCTCGTGGCATCTTGAAAAAAGAAAGAAAATAGCTAAAGAGGTTAGCAAGAAATTTACCAAACAAACTCTCCCGCCAAAAAAAAATGCTTTAGATTTTCCCGGGACAAGCTTTTTCTTGAATTTAGCAATTATATAAGTCTCCAAGTTTTCACCCTTCTTGGATTAGTATAAATAGAGATTCCCAAATAATATAATTTATGATACAATTTGTTTTGATTTTATTATCTAAACTTTACTTTTTTTTACTATTTCAAATATTTTTATGTTTGATTTTAGTACATTCGTAATATGTTAAGTAATGATGTAACACTCTATTAGCTACAAACAAACATAAAGATGACAATAGGTAGGTTTGCGTAGGGTCCTCCTTTAGTACCCATCCACATATTCGCATTAAAAAAATACTACTCCCCATATCCATGTGGGTAGTTATTTTAATCCCCATTTTACTTATGCATAAGGTTAATAATGATAAATTGACAAAAAAAAAATTAAAACAAGTACTACATTAAAAGTATATGCATATAATATTAAAAACAAGCAAACATAATATTTGTTTGTCCAAACTCAAGTCATAAATAAATAAAATTTCGAAAATAATCATCCAACATAATAATTGTTAAAATTAATATTCTAATCGTTTAACAAAAACTATAATAAAATGTTTAGGATTTTTCAATATGTGATAATGATATTATTAGAAATTAGAGACTTAAAGTATTGCTCATAAAAATATAATTATTTTCACTAAAAATTATATATATATATATATAATTATTTTTTAACATATGTTAATATATAGGGAGTGGGGCGGGTTGGATACTATAATACTGGTACCCGTACCACCTGTATCCGCATAAATTTGCGGGCATATACCCATTTTGTACCTAATCTCAATATTATGCATAATTATTCATTTTGTTTGTAGATATTTTTGCAGGTATTTATTGAATCTAAATACACTTTGTCATCTCTATTATCACATTATCACTTAATCACTGATGTATTGCTTTGTTAGTTTATCATAATTACCATTTAACATATTCTGACTGACAAGTACTGCAATTAAATATAAAAATATTTTAAGTAGTAAAATAAAAAAATAAAGTTTAGATAATAAATTAAAAATAAGTTATATTATAGGTATGAAAAATATATTTAAGTTTGAAGTTAAACATGTGCTATCTCAACGAAGTGATTTCACTCTCCATTCTAAATTGAACTTGAGAAGGGGATTGAATAATGTACTCATAAGTAATGGACATATTATCAAATTAAAATTGAGTAACGTGAATGGAATGTTTAACATATCATTTTGGTAATATTATCCAAATTCTCTAATCCCGAGTTATAACTTTGAAATTTATGATTGTTGTTGCATTGACTTCACATAGAGGTCATATCTCCAACAAAAGACTAGCTATGTTTGGGGTTTATTTGCAGATACTTTTTTGGTGTATGATCTGTTAGTTAATATACAATAATCCTTACTAATTTGTGTTGTAGTTGTACGTAATTATTAGTTAACAATATAGTATAGGAAACATGTTGATGCATCACGAAAGTTACTTATTGATAATAAAATCCCTACGAAGCATTGTGATTTAAACACCTTTAAAGTTAATAATATCAAGTTCATACATGATAATTACACAAAACAAGTGCAAGATGAAGAATGACTACATTTTCTATACTTTGCCTCCTTTCAGTTTATACTTTATTGCAATCTTAATCTTCGATCTTATAAAATTAATAATTGTTTAAAGCTTTTATCAATATCTGGAGAATTATACATACAATTTATTTACTTTGACCAATACATAGGATATGCATTTTCTAGTTACTCATTCTATATACTTTACATTTTTTTAAACTTAATTATGGTGGCATTTGAGTTCATCGAGCATAGTATATAATTTACATGTTTGAAACTTATGGTGCTATCATTTGATTACAGTAAACTATATGTTCATTTATTTAAGCCTATGGCTGGTCTCAAGTTTTAAATATCCTATAATGAAATGATTTAAATAGCTTGATACGTTGGGATATGGTTTAATTATTTTCTTTGCTTTACATGTCTCACTTTTTTGTATTTTTGTAGAACTTAACCAATTAATTATGTTTGTCTCAATGTAATAAAATTAATTTTATAAGCAGATCTATTTCAAACACGCATAAAAAGCACAAGGACCCGTGTCATTGCACAAGTATTTTACTAGCATACAATTAAACTAAGTACGAAGCATCGAAGCAAAAAGAAACAGAGTAAGTTATGGAAAACATATTGGCAGGAATTAAAATGACATGTTGATGCCACTTGTCTAACTTCGAATGTTGTTTTGTATAATTAATTTTATTAAGAAATGTTATTTTAACTGAAATAAATATTATTATATAAGTGCACATTACATGAAAAAGAGTTAAATATTATAAAGTTAAAGATATATAGGAATTAATTTCTAAAAACCAATGTTTTAGTTTAATAATATTCTAAGTTCTTTTTTAATTGTTAGATTTTTTTTTAGAATTTTTTTCTTATTTATGTGTTGTTTGTAAAGTTTAAGATTACATTAATTAATTTTTATCAATTATATTCTTACTTGTTTCTTTATTTGTAATTAGTTTACACATTATGGAGTAAAAAGAGACATAAATGAAATAAAAAATTATAGAACTATTTTGTTAAAATTAAGAAAATTATTGTATCTTTTTATTTCTTTCTGAAAAACATCTTAAAACAGAAATAAAAAGGAACAAATATAATATAAATGAACTTAATTAACTATATTTATTTAATTGATTGATTACAATAATACTGAATTGTAATTAACTTGATGAGTTTAAGATAAAGCTGAATGTGTATACTGATTTTTTATATAAAAATATTACACAAAAATCTATTATGCTATTTAGCACATAAAAAGAGAAAAAAATGTATATATATATATATATATATATATATATATAAAATAAAAGAGAAAGATATAAAAAGATAAAAAAATGTTAAAAAAATAAAATATTTATATAACGTTATTTTTTATATCTATTTTTTATCACAAGTGTAACATCATTCAAATAAATTATTTATTTCTTCCTCGT
>PYAF01000115.1:690002-711655 GCA_007407185.1 Glycine tomentella | reverse complement strand
TTATGCTATTTAGCACATAAAAAGAGAAAAAAATGTATATATATATATATATATATATATATATATAAAATAAAAGAGAAAGATATAAAAAGATAAAAAAATGTTAAAAAAATAAAATATTTATATAACGTTATTTTTTATATCTATTTTTTATCACAAGTGTAACATCATTCAAATAAATTATTTATTTCTTCCTCGTTCTATGTTCTATGTGACTTAAGATGTGTATACATCTCTGGTGTAAAAATTTGATTTCAAGATTTAATTTTGATTAGATCTTTAAATAAATAAGTTGAAGAGATCTTTAACATGCATGTGTTTTTGTAAAAGATTATTTAAGATCTATACATTGTTTCAAAAAAATTAATTTTCTTCATTTTTTCTTTTTTTTTAAAATCTCAAAATGAGATTTATCATTAAAAAAATATAATTCTTAAAATATCTTTAATCATATGTATCATGATAAAATTTATCAAAAAAATAAACTACAATCTCAATTTAAAATCTGCAAGTAAAATTGGAATTATTTCTTTCAATATTTTATTCCTCGCCTATTCCATTTCTATTATACTTTAAACCCCTCGTGCAACACGGGGTTCAACCAGACAGAGATAAAAGCCATAGCAACATCTCGATCACCCTACACATTTGTAGTGGCTTGGTGTATTTATTGAAACTAACAAACACAATCCTCAGATGGCAGTGGAAAATATCAAAGTCTTCGAAGAGTCCAGGGTTGCCCCTCCACCATCATCAACCCAACCACTATCCCTCCCTTTCACTTTGTATGACACTCTGTTCCTTAGGTACCCTCCCATTGACTGGATCTTCTTCTATTCCCTCAATGCTCCACAATCACAACCTTCTTTCTTCTATGCCAATGTGGTTCCTAAGCTCAAAGCCTCTCTCTCTCACACCCTCCAACACTACCCTCCTCTCGCTGGCAACATTCTTTGGCCTTCTGATTCCACAATACCAATCATCAGTTACACCCCTGGTGATGCCGTTTCCGTTGTTGTTGCTGAGTCCAATGATGAATTCAATCACTTCATAGACTACTCAGTGCCCCATGAAGCAACGAAGTCTTGTTTTTTAGTACCCCACTTGGAATCCTCGGATTCTCGTGCTTCTGCCCTAGCTCTTCAGATCACTCTTTTCCCCAACAAAGGCTTCAGCATTGCCATCAGCATCCACCATGCTGCTGTTGATGGAAGATCTTCCATCATGTTCATCAAGGCTTGGGCTTCTCTGTGCCAACAAATTATTATGAATGATGAAACAACACCACAAAGTGTGGTGGTGCCATCTTTGGTGCCGGAGTTGGAGCCTTCCTTTGACAGAACACTCATCAAAGACCCGGGAAATAAGCACCGCTTCTTGTTAGAAAGATGGGATCCTAATATTGCTAATGGAAACAGCGATGGTGATGATAATGGGAAGCGAACCGTGAAGATTCTACCTTCCCTACCAAGACTCAAGAAAGCGATTTCAGCCACGTCAGTGATGGAACCAACAATCGAGGAAGCGGTTAGAGCCACGTTTGCTCTGACACGAGAGGATTTGGAGAAGATAAAGAAAAGGGTCTTCTCCAAGTGGGACCAAGGGAAAGACCCAGAACCAGAACCAGAATCAGAATCAAAATCAACGGTTAATTCTTCTTCAAAGCCACCAACTTTATCATCCTTTGTTCTAGCATGTGCATATGCGGTTGTGTGCATTGCAAAAGCTGTTCACGGGGTTGAAAAGGAAAATCAAAGGTTTAGTTTTTGCTTCACGGTGGATTATAGGGCTAGGTTAGAGCCTCCAATCCCTGATACCTATTTTGGAAACTGTGTGTGGGGCCAAGTGGCGGATGCAGATCCCTTGGACTTCATTAAGGAAGAAGGGCTCGTCCTCGTTGCAAAAGCAATTAACAGAAAAGTGAAGACATTACCCAAGGAACAATTTTTGGGTGTATCGTCTTCTCGGTTCATGGATTTGGCTAAAGAAAGACCTGAAATGTTGGGAGTGGCGATGTCTAACAAATTTATGGTTTATGAAACTGATTTTGGTTGGGGGAAGCCTGCTAAGGTGGACATTATAAATTTGGATAGGGCTGCGAATTTGATCATGGCGTTGTTGGACAGCAAGGATGGGGATGGAGGTGTTGAAATAGGGCTGGTTATGCATCAGAAGGTGATGGATCTCTTTGGTACTCTTTTTCATGGAGGACTCAAAGATGAGTGATGGATTCGAAGCTCTTGCTTGTTAATTCACTTGAGATGTGAAACATTGCATCTGAGTTCGGTTTATTTTAAGTTATAAATGCTTTTGAAGGCTTCTTTGTCGAAAATGAAGTGTTTTTCCGGGAGAAATTAAAACTTCAAAACACTCCAATAGGAATGTTCTGTTGTTCTTTCTTTTTTGAATGTATTTAAAGGTTTTAGTTTACATTAATTTGTCCTTTTAGTATTGTTATTGCAGAGTCATGTCTTGTATAATAAATTAATAATTATGAGTTGCTGTATTATAATAAATAGAGTACTAACTCACGTAACTTGTGTACGTGGTAAAATAATATATACAACCTCCTCTGTTTTCAAGTCTCTTCTTTCTTTATTTTTCTAACAGAGTGACAGTAGGCTGGGCTTTAAGTTTTGGGAATTGCAAAACTGATTTGAATAATTTTGTACATAGATTAAAATAAAATATATTTAAAATAAGTTGATTGCAGGAGATCCAGATCCATAATTGTCCACGGTGCATGCTTATCATTATACAGTTTTAAAAATGAAAAATATGCTTCAAACAGAAAACGTCATTCCTTTAATTTTGAGAAAAATGTGTATACAAAAAAACTTAAAAATCATTAATAAAAATGATTGTACATCATGTCATCATTTTTTTTAGTTCAAATAATGATTGTATATTGATCATCTTCTTGTGTCGAAACTTTTTGTACCCTCCCCCAACCTAAATAAATTTCAAAAAGCTCTTGTCAATTTTGTTATCAGTCATCAGACCATATTCTACATTATTTGATATTTTAATAATTTATATATATACACGCGCGCGGGGCGCGCGCTTGTTTTTATCATCTCTATTATCTATTATCACATTATCATTTAATCAACTATACATCACTTTGTTAATGTATCATATCATCATTGAATGAATCTTAATTGATAAGTAGTAAAATTAAATATAAAAATATTTTAAGTAGTAAAATAAAAAATAAAGTTTAGATAATAAAATAAAAATAAGTTATATTATATGTATGAAAAATATATTTAAGTTAAACATGTGTTACTTCAACGAAGTGATTTCACTCTCAATTTTAAATTCAACTTGAGAAGGGGATTATGGACATATTATGAAATTAAAATTGAGTAACGTCAATGGAATGTTTTACATATCGTTTTGGTAATACTATCCAAATTCTCTAATATTAATCCCAAGTTATAACTTTAAAGTATATGATTGCTGTTGCATTTACTTCACATAGAGGTCATATCTCCAACAAAAGACTATGTTTGGGGTTTATTTGCAGATACTTTTTTGGTGTATGACCTGTTAGTTGTAATTATTAGTTAACAATATAGTATAGGAAACATGTTGATGCATCACGAAAGTTACTTATTGATGATAAAATCCCTACGAAGCATTGTGATTTAAACACCTTGAAAGTTAATAATATCAAGTTCATACATGATAATTACACAAAAGAAGTGCAAAAGGATGAAGAATAGGCGTGGCAACGGGGTGGGGCGGGGGCGGGTATTACATTCTCCGTCCCTGTCCCCGCCCCCAAACCCGCTCCCCGTCCCCGCCCCCATTCCCCGTCGGGTTTTAAAATCCATCTATATCTTCGTCCCCGCTGGGGGTCGAGTTTTCCCCGCCCCGGCTATTTCACTAAAATTTAAAAAATAAAAAAATAATATAATTTTTTATTTGAAAAATAGGATTAAAAAGTTAATTATGTAACAAAAAATAATAATAACAAACTCACATTTAAAATATGAGATTATAATTTTAAAATTACAAAATAAAATCAATCAATTCAATTAAAAAAATAGAAAATAATATATATTTTTTTATTTTTTATATTTTTTTAATATTATTTATTACGGGGCGGGAAGCGGGGGCGGGGGCGGGGGCGGGGCGGGTATCAGTAACCCCATACCCGCCCCCGCCCCCGCTTTTGGCTACCGAGGAAAACCCAAACCCGAACCCGAACCCAAAAAATTCGATTTTTCCCCATTAAAATCGGGGCGGATTCGGACGGGTACCCACGAGTTCGGGTTCCGTTGTCATGCCTAATGAAGAATGACTACATTTTCTATACTTTGCCTCCTTTCAGTTTATACTTTATTGCAATCTCAATCTTCGATCTTATAAAATTAATAATTGCTTAAAGCTTTTATCAATAGCTGGAGAATTATACATACAATTTATGTAATGTGACTTATTCATAGGATATGCATTTTCTAGTTACTCATTCTACGTTATTAATTATGGCCATCGAGCATAATATATAAGAAGGTAAATAATCATTTTCGTTCCTGAATTAGTAAAACATTGATAAATTCATCTTTGAAAGATGAAAAATTAAATTCTTATTCCAAAATTAAAAAAGTGTGATAAATTTATCCCTCCATTAAAAAAGTTGAAAATACGAATTTATTTGCGTTCTACACATCTAGGGACGAATTTGTTAACTCTTTATCCAAAATATAATTTAATCTTCATATTCTTCATTTTTTAATCATTACAAACATAAAATTATAATAAACACTTAAAAATTACATTAGTTAAAACAAATATAAGTTAAAATAAATATAATAATAAGCATAATATTGATTAATAAACATAATTTATTTATTGTTCTGAAATTTCTATTATAATAATTTTATAGGTAATGACTATTCAAGTTGAGTCTCATTTTTTTAATAATTAACTTATTGACTGTGGATTTTAATTTATTTGAGTATCATATTTTGGGTAAGGTACTGTCACAATAGAAATTTTAAATAAAAACTATAAGATAGTAATTTATCCAAAATATGAGACTCAAACAAATTAAAATGCACAGTCATTAAGTTAATTTTTACCAAAAAAATGAGATCCAACTTAATTTTGTCATTACCTAATTTTATTATAATAGAAATTTTAGAGAACAAACAAATTATGTTTATTAATCAATATTATGCATATTATTATGTTTGTTTTAATTTATGTTTGCTTTCCTAATTTTTAAGTGTTTATTATAATTTTATGTTTGCAATGATTAAAAAAGGAAGAATATAAAGATTAAATTATATTTTGGGTAAAAAGCTGACAAATTTGTCACTGAATATGTAGAATGCTGATGGACAGAAGTTAACATAGAGATAGATATGTCACACCTTTTTCACTTTCAAGAATAAAAATTTGAATTTCCATATTTAAGAAACGAATTTATCAACACTCTACACATTTAGACAAAAATAGCTATTTATCCTAGTATATTTTATACATGTTTAATTGAAAATTATGGTGATATCATTTGATTACATTACACTATATGTTCATATATTTAAGCCTATGGCTGGTCTCAAGTTTTAAACATCCTATAATGAAATGATTTAAATAGCTTGATACGATGGGATATGGTTTAATTATTTTATTTGCTTGACATGTCTCACTTTTTTGTATTTTTGTAGTACTTAAACAATTAATTATATTTGTCTCAATGTAATAAAGTTTAATTTTATAAGCAGATCTATTTCAAACATGCATAAAAAGCAAAAGGACCCGTGTCATTGCACAAGTATTTTACTAGCATACAATTAATCTCAGTATGAAGCGCAGCGCAAAAAGAAACATTAAGTTATGGACAACATATTGGCAGGAATTAAAATGACATGTTGATGCCACTTGTCTAACTTGAGAATGTTGTTTTGTATAATTAAAAAAAATACTTAATTCTCTTTTAATAATATTCAATTCGATTCTTTTTTAATTGTCAGATTTTTTTTAGAATTTTGTTATTATTTATGTGTTATTTGTAAAGTTAAGATCACATTATTTTTTTTATCAATTATACTTTTATTTGTTTCCTTATTTTTAATTAGTTTATACATGTATTTAATGCGGAGTGAAAAGAGAAATGTATGAAATAAGAAATTACACAATTATTTTCTTAAAATTAAGAAAACTTGTTGTATTTTTTGATTTCTAAACAACATCATAAAAGAGAAATAAAAAGGAACGAATATAATATAAATGGACTTAATTAACTAGATTTATTTAATTGATTGATTACAATAATACTGAATTGTCGAAGAATCAATTTTCTTACTTGGGGATTGGATTTCTTTCTTTCAATATCTTATTCCTCGCCTATTCCATTTCTATTATACTTTAAACCCCTCGTGCAACATGGGGTTCGTTACTTTTCAGACAGTTTCCAACTAGAGATAAAAGCCATAGCAAAAGGGTCGTGCCAGGTGGCCAATCTGCTCACGTGCATGACATGTGACAAACTTATTAAATGATTATTTTTTTTAAAAAAATTTGCCCCTACTTGGTAATTAATTTTTTTTTCTACCCCTAAACAGTGAAAAAATCCCTACAAATTTGTAGTAGCTTAGTTGGTGTATTCAAAGAAACTAACAAACACAATCCTCAGATGGCAGTGGAAAATATCAAAGTCTTCGAAGAGTCCAGGGTTGCCCCTCCACCATTATCAACCCAACCACTATCGCTCCCTTTCACTTTGTATGACACTCTGTTCCTTAGGTACCCTCCCATTGACTGGATCTTCTTCTATTCCCTCAATGCTCCACAATCACAACCTTCTTTCTTCTATGCCAATGTGGTTCCTAAGCTCAAAGCCTCTCTCTCTCACACCCTCCAACACTACCCTCCTCTCGCTGGCAACATTCTTTGGCCTTCTGATTCCACAATACCAATCATCAGTTACACCCCTGGTGATGCCGTTTCCGTTGTTGTTGCTGAGTCCAATGATGAATTCAACCACTTCATAGATTACTCAGTGCCCCATGAAGCAACTAGGTCTCGTTTTTTAGTACCCCACTTGGAATCCTCGGATTCTCGTACTTCTGCCCTAGCTCTTCAGATCATTCTTTTCCCCAACAAAGGCTTCAGCATTGCCATCAGCATCCACCATGCTGCTGTTGATGGAAGATCTTCCACCATGTTCATCAAGGCTTGGGCTTCTCTGTGCCAACAAATTATTATGAACGATGAAACAACACCACAAAGTGTGGTGGTGCCATCTTTGGTGCCGGAGTTGGAGCCTTCCTTTGACAGAACACTCATCAAAGACCCGGGAAATTGGCACCGCTTCTTGTTAGCAAAATGGTGTCCTAATATAGCTAATGGAAACAGTGATGGTGATGATAACGAGAAGCGAACCGTGAAGATTCTACCTTCTCCACCAAGATTTAATGAAGCGGTTAGAGCCACGTTTGCTCTGACACGAGAGGATTTGGAGAAGATAAAGAAAAGGGTCTTCTCCCAGTGGGACCAAGTGAAAGACCTAGAACCAGAACCAGAATCAAAATCAACGGTTAATTCTTCTTCAAAGCCACCAGCTTTATCATCCTTTGTTCTTGCATGTGCATATGCGGTTGTGTGCATTGCAAAAGCTGTTCACGGGGTTGAAAAGGAGAAGCAAAAGTTTGGTTTTTGGTTCCCGGTGGATTATAGGGCTAGGTTAGAGCCTCCAATCCCTGATACCTATTTTGGAAACTGTGTGTGGGGCCACGTGGCGGATGCAGAACCCTTGGACTTCATTAAGGAAGAAGGGCTCGTCCTTGTTGCAAAAGGCATTAACAGAAAAGTGAAGACGTTACACAAGGAACAATTTTTCGGTGCATCGTCTTCTCGGTTCATGAATTTGGCTAAAGAAGAACCTGAAATTTTGGGAGTGTCGATGTCTAACAAATTTAGGGTTTATGAGACTGATTTTGGTTGGGGGAAGCCTGCTAAGGTGGACATTATAAATTTGGATAGGGCTTCGAATTTGATCATGGGGTTGTTGGACAGCAAGGATGGGGATGGAGGTGTTGAAATAGGGCTGGTTATGCATCAGAAGGTGATGGATCTCTTTGGTACTATTTTTCATGGAGGACTGAAAGATGAGTGAAGGATTCGAAGCTCTTGTTTGTTAATTCACTTGAGATGTGAAACATTGCATCTTAGTTCGGTTTATTTAAGTTATAAATGCTTTTGAAGGCTTCTTTGTCGAAAATAAATAGTTTTCCCGGTAGAAATTAAAACTTCAAAAAACTCCAAGAGGAAGGTTCTGAGTTTCTATTTCTTGTTTAAGGGGAATTGTTCTTTCTTTTGTGACTGTATTTAAAGGTTTTTGTTTACATTAATTTTGTCCTTTTAGTATTGTAATTGCAGTCATGTGTAGTATAATAATCATGAGTTGCTCTATTATAATAAACAAAGTACAATATCAAGTAAATTGTGTACGTGGTAAAGTAATATATGCAACCTCCTCTGTTTTAAAGTCTCTTCTTTATTTATTTTTCTGAGTGACACAGTATTCAGGATTTTTTTTTTCAAACACTTATTCGTTGAGGGGAAACTGATCTAATTTGGAATTGTTGATATTTATACAGATTAATCAGAATAAAAATGCTGATTGAGTCCAAGTTTGAATAATTTTATACATAGATTAAAATAAAATTATATTTTAAAAAGTTGACTGTCAAAATAAGTGTATGCAAAAATTTGTTTCAAACACAAAACGTCATTCCTTTAATTTTGAGAAAAAAAATGTGTATAAAAAAACTTAAAAATCATAAATAAAAATGATTGTACATGATGCCATCATTTTTTTATGTTCAAATAATGATTGTATATTGATCATCTTCTTGTGTCGAAACTTTTTGTTACCTCCCCCAACCTAAATAAATTTCAAAAAGCTCTTGTCAATTTTGTTATCAGTCATCAGACCATATTCTACATTATTTGATATTTTAATAATTTCATAAAACTATTAACAACATATTAATAATTGCAATAATTGTATTCATTTTTTTAATCATTTATAATATAAGATTAATCATATTTATGCACGTAGTTATCCACAAATTCTAAAGATGGGAGTGGGAGGAAATTAGTAGTGTTCAAGTATCAAATTTGTCAGGAGTGGGAGAATATAGGTTGTGGACATTGGAGTCAGAATGAGGAATTTTGGGAAAAAGAAAGTTGTTATTGCGAAGGGATTACAGAAGCCATTTGTTCTGGTTTATGAGAGATGTTCTGTATTGCATTTCATTTTCTACTCGATTACAGTAATAATTTACTCTTTGTTTTTGAATATTCTGTACCTATTAGGCTATGTTGATGATTATTTCAATTCCTGCTGTCTATATTTTTAAATTTTTATTTAAGTTATTAAACGCATGATTTCCATAAAACAAAACCACCTTATTGTGGTTTTAAAATAACAGTCTGTGTATAGTTGTGATAGCAATGTCAAGTATTTTGACTTTTCATAACCTTATCGCGATGGTAATTATGACTATATCAATCTCAGTTTTTTTAATTGTCCGTTTTATAAAGATTATTGCCTACTCTTTTCTAATAAATACATAATGATGTCATAAATACTGATGTTGCCACTAATAGGAATTTTGAATTTATTCATTCAGGCTACATGGCTAATAATTGAAAAACATAAATTCATAATAATAATATTAAAAAAAAAACCTTCACATCCAAAATCGACAGAGATAATTAGTGGACCTCGTTTATTAAGTTTCAGAGAATACACACATATATTCCTTAAAAATTAAAAAACTTAATCAAACATATATATATGAAATAATAAGATACTAGTACAAAAAAAAAAAAAAAAAAGCAATCCATCCAACTTTCCAAACAAATATAAGAATTTTGCTTCTGTGCAGAGGAACACACTAAAGTTTTGTTTTGTCAAGAATGTGCCGAAGCTGCTTTTAGTATCATCTGAAATGCACTTTGAATGCATGTCTTCAATTTCTCTTCATCAATAAAGTCCTTTTCCGTCTTTAGGGTAATTCTAAGCACTCCTACATAGCTCATAATTGCAATGGCAAGACTCTGCAATCCACATAATTAATTGATGTTTAAATATATCTAGCTCATGCATATAATTTCACTACAACTAACTAAATCTTCTGGGTACGTAAAAAATAACCTTAAAGCAAAAGATGAGAAATCATTCTTAAAATGTCATTTTCTTAAAAGAAAATCTATCATTTATAAAAAATAAAATATTAAATTTATGTGAGAATTATATTTTATTTCTTTCATTTTAATTTTGTTAATCAAATTATCAAATATTTGTTAAATTTAAAATTTTAACCTTTTTTTTTTTTGTTTCCCTCACCACACCACCACTCACATGATTTAATTATGCAAAGTTGGAAAGAGATCTAATTAGGATACCTCAGGTCCACCAGCCAATGTAAAATATAAGCCTTTCACTGGATGATTAGCTAAAGACATTTGCTGGATCGGTCCAACCAAGCTTGAAATCACTACACTTGATTTCGTTACTGTCCCTCGAAGGTGTTTCGCAACTGCCTGCAACAAAATTAACCAATTATAAAAAACCCTGTTGAATTGAAGTTCTTATATACTTAATTTATTTCAGGCAAACACACTAATAACTTCGTACAATAACATCGTGAAATTATATTCAATATATATATATATATATATATATATATATATAAATTGAATATGATTTCACGATTTTATTATAGATAGATACTAACCTCTTGTCCTCTGAATTTGCTCTCTATGTCCAAAAGAATCCCAGTGAGGGCAACAGCTAAAGATTGTTTCTTTCTCTTGATTATATTATGCGAGTCCCAAATAAAATCTAATGGGTTTGACATTTTGTTTTGATTTAATTTTGGAATTGGTACATGCAAGAAGGAGATTTTATTTCCCCATGGACCCTTGGCTTTACTATTCAGCATTTCATTTATTGATTGGTAACCTTCGATGTTTCTCGTATTCAATAAAACCAAAGCAGTGGAGTCTGCCGTTTTTGACTGGAAGTCCATGTCTTGCATATATAACCTAGTCCCATAGAACACGATTCCAGTGATCACATCGTTTATTGTCTGCCATTAGAGAGAATCATGCAAAGGAAACATCGTCTGATGTCAAAACACACTAGGAAAAGTTCATGATATTAATATAATTAAGGCAAGAGAAAGCAGATATGATTGAATGTCTTCAATTCGTACATAGTACTATATATGATTTAAGTGCTCTATATAAGTTCATAAAGGATTATAGTGACGTGTAGAATATAGTTTTTCATGTTTTTTGTGTGGACATATTTTATCTCAAAATTAAAGGAATGACTTTTGTTGTCCAAGTTTTGTGTTTAAAAAACATTTGTCATTTTTAAAAGGGTGTAATAATAAGCATGCGTCTATTATTTTCCTAAAACTTTGAAGAACTAGTACATTAATTTCAAATGCAAATCATATTATTTAAGTAATGGTAACCACGTGGACGTAAACTCCTTTAAATATTTTATGTTAAATTATGTACAGAATATTCAAATCACTTTGCAGTTGAGATGTAAAATTAATTGCACGTATACATAACTTAATTTCCTTTTTGTCAAAAAATAACTTAATTTCCTTAAAATAAATGATTTGGAGACACCTTAATTATATTACTTGGCACTTTTTTCTTACACTTAGTGAAGTAAAGAAATTGTAGAAAATATAGGTATAATAAGTAATATAATATAATTATAATACAAAGATAGAAAGAAATAATGAATTTGATGAAGTGTATATTTAGAATTAAAAAGTCTTCAAATATCTTTAATTTTAATTTCCTAGGACGTACAAGTACTACTATATGTGTATGCTCATTTCCATATAATTTAATTTAGAGTCGTGGTGTCAAATCATATATAAAGCTTGACGTACACCAAACTAACCAAGTTCCTACTACCACCGTCACAATTTGAAAAAAAAAACTATTATTTCTTGGATGCATCTACATATATGCATTCTAAAAAGTGGGTGGTCTAACCAAAAAAAATTGGCATACGGGACTTAGAAAGTTGAAAGGCAAAGAGAAAATTTCAAGAATAAAAAAATGTTATCATACCACTCCGAGCCTGGATTTGATGTCCTTGATATGGTCAATGGAGAAGTCCATACTTGATATGCAAATTGGGCGAAACTCGGTTCCTTCATCTCCTGACCTTATTGGTGTTTCATCATCACTAATGATGCTACTCTTCAATACACTCCATCCAAAATCTGAGACAGTGTTGAAGGCAGAGGAACACATCGAAGAAAACCTTCTCCAAAAGCTTTTGGTTGATGATTGTGGCTTTGATGGTTTTAGAGAAGGAAATGACAAGGGTAGAGAGGGGTCATCAGCTCTTTGTAGACAAGAAAGAAGTGCACCAACGAGAGAATAACCATCACCAAGTGCATGGTGAAGTTTAAATATAATGCTGCTAGATGCATCATTTGTGGGGTAATTGATTATGTGAATGGACCATAGAGGTTTGCTTTGTGGTAATTGCTCCATTGCCATGCTTGATAAATAATCATGGAAAAACTTGTCATAGGATTCCACTGTTTTGCCTTCGGGGAATTTTGGAAAGTGGACATGCTCTTTCAAATTCACATCAACTTGCTTCCATCGTTTCTCTCCATCTTTATCTTGGACCTGGTTTCATAATCAATGGAAGATTATCAGACTTAATAAATTAATGATCAAATTAACTTAGTACTTATGAGATGAAGATATATATTGAGTAAACAAAAACAAAATATTAAAGCAAATTAAATTATAATGCAAACTATCTATAGAAATTAATTAATACCCTTTTGGAATTAATTTTTTTTGTGTTATCTTGATTTATCATCTTGTTATTTATATAGTATTCCTATGCTCATGATCCTAATTAATATAGATATGAAAATAAATTAAACAGCATAACAAGGGAAGCTAGAGAGAGAGAGAGAACCATGACGGAGGAGAAGCGTGGATTGATGGGAAGAAAAACATCTTTAATAAGAGCGAAGGTTTGCAAGTCATGTATGGGAACTTCAAATTCCAAAACTCCAATGATGTATATGCATAGCACAGAACTGTTGAAGTATTGTCCCATAGGACTAACTGGTTCTTCTTGCTCCTCTTTTAGGTGTTCCATAAGGCTATATGTTTTGTCACGTTCAGAGAGAGAGAGATAAAAGCTATAAAACCACTGAAGTTTTACAACCTGAGAATAAGCGGGAATATGGAACCTTATATATATTGTAAATAGATTAGAGAGGGAATTTTTAAATAAACTAGGGTGTCGGAGATACCTTGCAAAAGCAACGTGTAATTTACCTTTAAATTGAGTAAGTGGTTTTACTTTGATAGGAACACGGCAGGGCAAGAGTGACCGATCAACGACAGCCACCAGAAATTTTGATGCCAGTCATATATAAAATATTGAGAATATCAAAAGTTTAAGAGAAAATGATTTTTTAATATTACTCATAAAAAAAAAACTAAGTACCAATTACCAAAATGAAATTGTGATTTTAATTAAAGAATTATTAACAAATTCTAAACAGTAGTGTGCACATACCATACATTAATTTTAAGGTACTTTTTCATAATAATAAAATGTGAGGAATACACACGTCTTCATGGATTAGTTGTTCTCTGAAACAGGTAGGTGTAACAAAATTAAAAGGAAAATATATTATAATTATTTTCCTGAAATATATATTATAATTTTCATTGACTGCATTTAACATTATGATGGATTATTTTAAAAAAATTCTCTTAAAACATCCGACAGTTTTGTAGAAGTCAGAATATACGTATTGCTTTTCATACATTCGGTAAAAACAGCTTAAGTGATTTCAGCTATAAACTTTCAAAATGGTTTTTAGTATATATTAAGACGCTGTGATAGGTTTACCAATCGCCACCGAAGATCGCTGGCTAACTAATAAGTATGTAAGCTGACAGAATAGAATGTATATTTGTCCAATATGTTTGTCAGTACACAGCCGTCATGTAGCACGATATTGATACATTAATTGCTAATACTGTTTTTTTATTTTTAAAGTATTCAACGATTAACTTGCAAACTGTTGAATTGTTCAAGATGAATGACAGAGTCATCTTGGTTAGATGATCCTCTTTCCTGAGCTAATCTGTTGATCTTATGAAAAGAACTTACGTACAATTTATATAAAAATATATAATTTAATTGCATGTTTTTATTATAGAAAATAATTAAATACTTATACGATAATTAAACATGTATTTAAGTATTTAATTAAATGGTTTATTCAAATAAATGCATCCTATTAGTAGTTTAATTTTCATATATGAACCGTGTAACGATTTTTACATTGTTAATTCATTCGAAATCATCCTAAAATATCACTTTTAAAGACACACAATATTATAAAAGTAAACAAATTTATTATATATAACCATCTTTAATTAAATGATAGCTGAGTACAAATAACTTTTACATTGTCAATACTTTTAATTAAGTTCGGTTGAGTAACTATCTTAGGCCATATGTTACCAACTGGACAGGCTTATTGAAATTCAGGAACAGACAAGATCAGCATATATATATATATATATATATATATATATATATATATATAATGTACATTAACAATATGATTATGTTTTTACAAAAACTGCATGCTGGTATTTTCACTTACATTATGAATTAATAACAATTAAAAAAAGATAGAACAATGTTAAAGTAAACCAGAGGTAATTATGTAGGTGCTAGGAATTGCATAAAAAAACCATAACCTACAAGATTTTGTGACAATTGAAATTGATATGCTTTGTAGCATACAAAAAAGGTATAAGATTTGATTTAATTTTGTAGTGATTTTTGTGAGGAACCAAAAAGTGTTCAACAAGCGAAGCTAGGTAAAATCAGGACTATGACGTACTGCACGAAGAAAAGGTTATATTTTAGTGTTTTGGTAGTAGTGAGAATGGGAAGATTTGACGGAGAGGAAAGAAAGTGTCCAATGTTTGATTTTTGTAAGGATGAGATTAACCCAATCACTATTGTGTCAAAGCATTGTCACTAACTTTTCTTTTTCACCTGCTCCTTTTTTTTCCTGATTTCATTCGTACTCTCAGCACATGCATGTATAGCTAGTGCGTACTATTAATGATCTGATATATAGTTCTAAATAACATGATATAGGGATGTAATGGTGTCAGAGTTCGGTTTTGAAAACAAAAATCAAATGAAGTAGAATGCAATGGACAATGTAGTTCATCAATGTATCTGGTGGTTAATTTGATTTGTTGACATCATATATAACTTTTAACATGATATATATAAATTACATTTTAGACATCAAACTAAAATTAAGATATATTTTATAATATAATTTAATATAAATATAATGTCATATTGTATAAAATATTTATTTTTAAATTAATAAATTTTTACTATTAATATGTAAGTATTAAAAAAGTATAAACTTTAAGAGAACATAAAACATCGAGTCAGATTGATATAACTTGAAATTTAACTTTTTTAGGAAAAATAAATTATACCATTTCATTCATAATAAAAATTTAATATAAGTAGAAATGAAACAATGGTATTTAACATCCAATTCAAGAAAACTGTCAAATAAAATGCGTCCCAAGCTGAAATATTGCAAAAATGAGAAGTTTTTTTTTGACTCCCTTGCAATAACATGACATCATTTGTTTGTCTTTGAATAAAACACACTTTTAACGTGAAATTTAACTTGAACATTAGAGATCATTTCTAAATTTTAACACATTAAAATTAACTTCGAACCAAGTCAGACTACCTGTAGTTAATTACGATTGATGAATAAAAAGATTTTTTTCGTGTCTCGGTCCCTAGATTCGACATGCCATAAATTAACCTTTACACCAACAAACTTAATACCTACTTATTGTAATAAGAGATGTTGGAGTATTATATTAGCTTATATTGGTGACAAATTATATGTATGTGTTGCTTAAAATGTTAGGTCACCTATTATGTGTCCAAATAAAACGGTAGAGGGTCATATCATGTTGGATCGGAGTATCAATAAAATTTTACCTTTGATAAAGTGGAGAAAATAAATATCAGCATTGTTGAGTATATATATTAATGCTGTCTTGATTCGTAAATTAAATGATAAAGCACGTGTTTGATTAATATAGTAAAAAAAAAAAAAAGTTGTAAAATTGTAAAGAAAACGAAAAAAAGGGAGCAAACAGAGAACATGGACAGGTACGTGTCTCAAGCTTGAGTGAAGAAAATGTGAATTCATGTCTTCTTCACAGATGTGAGTGTAACCTGCACGAAAAGAAACTTGTATGTGTAAATTAACTGCAATAAAGGAAACACGGTTGGCGCTGCATGGTTTTGTGCAAATGGGGAATTGCATGGCATGGTCAAATGCAAAAACGTGAATATTTTCTGTCACAAGAAATCAAGTGGTTTGCGCTGCAGGTTTTGTGAAAAAGGGGAATTACATGGTATTAGGTGGATATATGTTTTTTGTTGGAATCTAGTAAACGCTAGCTGCTCATGGTCTATAGAGTTGTTGTTTATTTGTTGTATATAAGTTATATTTATTTTATAAGCAAATGAAACTTCATTAGAGTATTAAGGGTAGTCTAATTGAATACAAAACCCACAAACTCAATAAAGAATATGTCGCAACCTATCCGGCCGACGACGGGGACGGCGACGAAAAAAGAAAATAAAAAAAAAAGGTTTTCCAAAAAAAAGGGAAAACTAGAGAGGAGTCGCCACCAACATTTATTTAAGGAAAACGTCGGAAAAACCAAAAGATAAGTCGTGGTCTACGATTTTAGAGAAGAAGAATTCGGGAGTCGTTTACGCACGGGGAAGGTGTTAGCACCCCCACGCGTCCGTCACGAAGACGGCAGCCTTTAATCGAGTGTGTGACAAATAAAGTGACTTTTTAAATTATTTATCTTTCCTTAAGAACATGAATGATGTTTGCTTTATTTTTGTTTATTTAGAAAAGAAAATCAAATTTTTATTTTTTAGAAAAGAGAAGATTTTATATTTTTTGTTTTTTAGGTCGACAAGGGGTTTGCCCTCGCTCCTACGTATCCCCAAGTGCAATGAGGAAATCAGACTTACGTAGTTCTTTTCAAAAAAAGCCTGATTTGGCTTGATTTTATCTTTTTTGAAAGATTTATTTTAATTGCACGAAAAAGAGTCGTTAAGACGTTGGACCTTAAAAACGACCTCGAGTTTGAAGAAAAAAGCGGGAAGAATTGCTTAAGGCATTGGACCTTGAAACAATCTTGAGTAATTCGTAATTTTGAAAGAAAGAATTAAGTGATTCTTCATTTGAGTACTTTTTACTTTTTTTTTTGAAAAGATTTTGAATTTGTGATAAACTCTATGAAATCAAGCAAGTCGGAGACCCAGCATGATATTCACAAAATCTATCCGCGTATTATTGAAACACTACCAAGCAAGTCGGAGACCCAGCATGAAGTGCAAAATCTGTCCATGTATTATTGAAACACTACCAAGCGAGTCGGAGACCCAGCATGGTGTGCACGAAACATACCACGTTATTGAAACACTACCAAGCGAGTCGGAGACCCAGCATGGAGTGCACGAAGCATAAGTGCGTACTAAATAACATTATGTAACCAAATAAATCAAACGGAAATAGAAAAGGGATGGAATAGAAGTGGGGTACACTTAGTAATTATGGGTGTATAAAGTAAGGACAGGGGTGTAAACAGCAATATAAATGGGTGTGCAGTCATGAATATGGTGGTGTGAACAGTAATATAAATGGGTGTGCAGTTATGAATATGGTGGTGTGAATAGCATCACATGTAATGTATCAAGTGGGCTAGGCCCAAATGCTGAGGGATGTGCAATTATAGAAAAGGGGGTACAAACAGTAATTTAAATGGGTGCAGTAATGAAAACATGAGGGTGCAGAAAGCATTACGAAATTTGTTTCTGAAATGGGGTGACCTTATGAAAACTGATGGTGCGGAAAGTAATTTTCTTTTTTTTGTTGGGCTAGGCCCAAAAAAAGCATAGGGTAGTGAACTTATAAAACGCGCGGAGCAAAAAGCAATTTCTCTTTTTTTTTTTTTTTTTTTTTTGGGATGGACTGGGTCAGGGCGACCCGGCCCAACCCGTTTTTAGGAAATGGGCACAGCAGCTGCAGCCAACCCTCACGAAAATTAGGGTTTGGGGTCTTGTGACCTTTCTAGGTCACCACCAAAGGAGACCGGCGGCGCGGTGGTCATCGTGGTGAAATCGGAATGTCGCGGTGGTGCAGTGGTGGTCATGGTGGCGGCTCACGGCGGTGGCGGTAGTGGTGGTAGTTGTGGTTTGTGTTGTTGGTGGCATTTTGAGAAAGGTTAGAGGGCTTTAATGAAGAAGTAGTGATGGCTCGAGTTGATGATGGTGGTGGTCGCGGTGGTGGTGGTGTTGGCCGCGGTGGTGGTGGTGTTGGCCGCGGTGGTGGTGGTGGCCGGTGGTGTAGGGACGTGGTGGAAGGTGGTGATCGGAAAAAAAAGAAAAAAAACGAAAAGGAGAAATAATAAATAAAAAGAAAGAAGAAATCAAGCACAAACCAAATCAGCAAGGCTTACATCAAACCATATACATTTTCTCTGAACGAAATAGATAACAGACCATAAAAGAAAGGTAAAAACGAAAAAAGGAAAAGAAGAAACAAGAAGAAGAAAAATGAGAGAAAGAATGGAAGAAGGAGAGTGTGGGAGAGAATGAAAGGGGTCACCTCAGAACCCCTAAGGCTTCCTCTGTCACTGTGCCAAATGGTGCGGCGGGATTGGTCCAATTTTTTGCTCCGGGATCCGCGCTTGGTTGTTATTTTTTTTTCATTCACTGTTGCCTTTTAGCTTTTATAAGTAGGTTTTCTTAACCTAATGGGCCTTATGGCCCATTTTCGTTTCTTTTTGCTTTATGCTACTTGTTTTTTCATTTTGTTACCTTCTTTTCTCTTTTTTTTTTTACTATTATTTATTTTTTTTACTATCATTTTTATTTTTGTTATTACATATTATTATTATTATTATTATTATTTTAAAAACTGTTATATATTTGATTGTTATTATTTTTTTCTTTCTATTTTTATCTTATCTTTTTTTTTTATCTACTACTTATTATTTTATTTCTTTTTTTTTTATTTTCTCTCTTTTATCACATTTTTTTTATTATCATTTTTTAATTTACCCGGACAAAATTAGGGTATGACAGCTGCCCCTCTTTACTTATCCTTTTATTGAAAATAAAAGATAAGTAAAGACGAAGACACTAATTTTGTTCGGGTGATCGTTTGAAAGATCACACCACGAGAATAAAGAAACATGATCTGTGTATCAACAGGATGAACAACTTTGAGTTCAACGTGACAAAGCATGGAACTGAATCACGTGGAACAAGATGCAAATGACATCAAGTCTTATCAAAACTAAAAGAGGAAGGCATTAAGCCCTATCAAATGTAAAAGACTGAGGACGTATTAAATGTAAATGACTGAGGACATTGAGTCCTATGAAATGTAAATGACTGAGGACGTTGAATCCTATGAAATGTAAATGACTGAGGACGTTGAGTCCTATGAAATGTAAATGACTGAGGACGTTGAGTCCTTTGAAATGTAGATGACTGAGGACGTTGAATCCTATGAAATGTAAATGACTGAGGACGTTGAGTCCTGTGAAATGTAAATGACTGAGGACGTTGAGTCCTGTGAAATGTAAATGACTGAGGACGTTGAGTCCTGTGAAATGTAAATGACTGAGGACGTTGAGTCCTGTGAAATGTAAATGACTGAGGACGTTGAGTCCTGTGAAATGTAAATGACTGAGGACGTTGAGTCCTGTGAAATGTAAATGACTGAGGACGTTGAGTCCTGTGAAATGTAAATGACTGAGGACGTTGAGTCCTGTGAAATGTAAATGACTGAGGACGTTGAGTCCTGTGAAATGTAAATGACTGAGGACGTTGAGTCCTGTGAAATGTAAATGACTGAGGACGTTGAGTCCTGTGAAATGTAAATGACTGAGGACGTTGAGTCCTGTGAAATGTAAATGACTGAGGACGTTGAGTCCTGTGAAATGTAAATGACTGAGGACGTTGAGTCCTATGAAATGTAAATGACTGAGGACGTTGAGTCCTATGAAATGTAAATGACTGAGGACGTTGAGTCCTGTGAAATGTAGATGACTGAGGACGTTGAGTCCTGTGAAATGTAAATGACTGAGGACGTTGAGTCCTGTGAAATGTAAAAAACCAACAGGAAGTGGTATCCGGGGGCTCAAACCTGTGAGAAAGCGAGAGGTTGACTCTCTGAAAGGGTCATTTATTTCAAACTGGATCTTAAAGCTTATGAGAGCTCTGTCCTGAAATGCAATGTATGTGGGTTTTGCCCAGAAATGCAATGTGATTGTTTGTGAGTCATGAAAATGAGATATGTCAAACTTCAACATTACATTGAAGGAGATGAGATTTGAATTGTGCACTGCTCATAACATTCTTTCTCTTTTGTTATGCTTTGTTGTTGTTGTTGTTTTTTTTTTTTTTTTTTTTGAAAAACATAGATTGACTGTTTTCTTCTGAAAGATGTGATGATTCATGCAAACTCATCTTGACCCTTATTGATCTCTTTGGAGAATCCCTTAGAGTGTATGTTTTGTTTGATCTAATTGCTTGGCAATTTTGGAAGATGGCAGTGAAGCCATTTGACATTCAATCAATCAATTGAAATACTGATTCCAAAGTTCATCTCTCGTTCATTATTTTGGTTACTCTGCACAACAAGAAAATATCAAGCTCTGGGATTGACCGCATGAACCATTGAAGGATGGCAATGGATATTTACTCCTTGGTATATGACCAAGTGAAACTTTCCTGATTTAAGATTGTAGAGGGATGCCTTGAGTCCATCGATCCCATTGAAGCTTGATGATATGGGCTAATCCCGAAATGATTTGTGCAACAAAGGCTACCCTATGATTCGAAAGGAACCATAAGAACTCTATGTGAGCGACTGATGTTGAATGAACCCCAACTGCCTTCGGGCGTCTTCCACAAGCTCCTTGTTGAATGAGTTTCCTTCTCAAATATTCAAGTGCGAACCTTGATTTTTTTTTTTCAATAATCACCAGCGTGTGCATGTTCCATTCCAAAATCCAAATTGAAAAGCGAAATTAGTCATTCCTTGATCCACATGGGCTTTATTGGGCTTGTAACGTGGCCAGGGGTTAAGAGGGCTATGAAAGAAAGGTCAAAGAGGCTCAAAGAGTGTTTAAGGGTTACATAGAGTAAGAACCTTGACCGTTTTGATTCATTTAAGCTTTTTGGGTTGGGCTTGCTCCATTTGTCTTATTCATTGATAATCATTGCACTTTTGTGCCTTGTGAAATTTGGAGAACTTTTGTCTCTTTTTGCTTTGCTCGCCTTTGGCGGATTTGCTTTCTTTAACCTCATTCAGGGCCCAACCCTGAGCTTAGTAAACCTCATGCATATGTCGCTTGCATCGTTTTTCTTGCCAGTTCGGCAGTGGTTCATACTCTAGGTTTTTTTTTTTTTTTTTTTTTTTTTTTTTTTTTTTTTTTTT
>PYAF01000115.1:626664-683232 GCA_007407185.1 Glycine tomentella | reverse complement strand
TTTTCAGCCAAAATCTTTCTCTCCTACGTTGCATTTTGCTTTTATTTGTGCTTTCCTTAACCTAATGGGCCTTATGGCCCATTTTCCTTTCTTTTTGCTATTTGCTGCCCTGTTTTTTCTTTTGTTACCTTCTTCTTTTATTTTTTTACCATTTTATTTCTTTTCTTCTTTTTTTTTATACATATTATTATTTTTTTTTAAATTGTTATATATATTATTATTATTATCTTTTTTTTTACTATTTGTTATCATTATTTTTATTTCCCTTTTTTTATTTTCTTTATTCATTTTTTTTTCATTTTTTAATTTACCCGGACAAAATTAGGGTATGACAGAATACAGTAACCTGCATGCGCGTCCTATTGGATTGATGATACATCTATCAGCAAAAGTATATATTTGAGACCCCGTCCCCCACCACCTTGTAGAAAGCCAACCCCATAAACTAACCTTTACAAGATCTATCAAGTGAATAAGATCAAAATGGAAGACTACTATATTGTGTTAAATTTTCTCATAAATCCTTGTCGGTTACAATTAATTATGACATTTTATTTTGAAAAAAACAAAATTAATTTTATGATTCATTTGATGGTATTTAAGTCCACTAACAATCTGATTAATGATAATGAACTTTGGACACCTAATATTTTTTTAAGAACAGCCAAAACAATTATATTAATAATATGAGAAAGCACATTAGTAGACACAAGGAGTGGCATCAACCATGCAGAGTGATTACAAAGTTGAAAATGTAAGTGCCCCTATATGTATTGATACTGCAGCCCGATCGTGACAGAGATCCATTCATATAAGTTTAGAGAAAAAATAGGATTTCGTATCACAATCCCAACTTCATGGTTTCTGTTAACTTATTTCCCAAAATCCATAGTTTCCACAACACGAATGTGAATATTTGGACATAAATGATGTCTAAAATATAAGACACGGGACACTACATACAAACACAAATAGATGGATTCTAATAAAATGAAATATGAGTAACATATAACGAAACATATAAATTAATATTATATTCATCTTTTTAAAACAATATTTTATGTTTTTTTCAAGTGACGACTTAAGTGTTTAAACCAACAAAATATAATTTTGAATAAGATATCTAATAAGTTCACTTTTTTTTCCCTCTCTCTTTCTCTTTCTGTCTCATTTACGATTTATCATTGGATTCATCTACCACCGATCCCAATTAACTTAGGTTAAAAGTATTGTTGATGTTGATGTTGATATCTAATAAGAAATGTTAGGCAAGTGTTGGTGTCGAAAACCGTGTCCGATACAACAACACTTCAAACAAAAGAAGTATTTATACTTCATAACTAGAGGGTAATGCAAAAGGAGCAACATGAAGTTTAATAGGAGCATGCAACGTTCGTGGTTGCCAAATGAAGTGCAAAAATTTTATCTATATATCAAAATGTTTAAGGGGTCGCAACCAATAAATTGAAGTAACCCAAACAAAATGTAAACGGATAAGTTATAGTTAGTTTCCTCTATGCTACTGTCTGCTATCTTATGTTATTTTCTGTGACTAGTCCCATGTAGCAACAAATACTAGCAGCCATGTAACAGCACACTATATGTGCAAATGTATCATCCACTGGTATTAACGAGAATCATTCAATCGTGTTCAGTATTTTTAATTTTCTCTCCACAACTTAACTTTCAATCTCTTTTCTCTTCATTCTTCATCAACTGCCGTATACCTTTAGAATAACATTTGAAGAAATTATATGAACCAGTGCTCTCCGGTTCACACGTCAAGGTGTAGGCTTCATACTTTTTTTGCCATGTTCATATGTAGGAAAAAAAAGTGTAATCAATTCTGATTTTTGACGAATATTGTTGTCCCTTGTTCCTTTTGTACCTATTTCCGTGAAATTCTATATGATTTTTCTTGCGGTGGCCCCTGCTGTTGTTCATAAAGATCAACCCAAATCAGGGGACATGATCCTGACAACAATTTCTAATCAGGCCGCAGCCGTGGAGAAATGGTTGCATTCAATTATTCAAAGTCAAGTCTAAGTCCAGCAATGCCGTGACAAATGTGTGGCACTCTCAATGGGGCAAAGCATCCAATTCTATGCTTATGAGTGTTGTAGTCAGGCTGGTGATTGAGAATAAAAGGGTGGCCAACTAGCATGTTAGCCACAGAACTTAACAAAAGTTCAGTTTCTCATACATCTCAGATACAAACTTTTCATCTCTCAAAAATACTACCCATTAACTAGTTAGCTCACAACCGAGTTTAAATATTTTCGGTCTGCAGAGTATGCGGCTTTTTGTTTCTAATTTTTATGGCACCACTTTACTTGTTATTTATGGTGTGGTTATTATGGGGATTGTATTGGATTTAGAAGCCATGCCTACACCATCAAAGCTTCAATTGGAAGCAAGTGCTATACTAAAGAGTGGATGGTGGAATCGATCGCAATCAGATACCCACAATATCTGTTTGTGGGATGGTATATCTTGCAATGATGCTGGAAGCATAACTAGAATCACATACTCGAATTCTACAGAAGGGATTCAATTTGCAACGCTAAACCTCTCAGCTTTCAAGAATTTAGAATGGCTAGAGGTCTCACGAAGTGGACTAAGAGGGACAATCCCACCTGAAATTGGTAATCTTCCCAAACTCACTCATCTCAATTTGTCTAGCAATTACCTTGATGGTGCCATACCTCCTTCACTGGGAAATCTTATCCTATTAGAGAGCCTAGTCATATCTAGCAACAGCATTCAAGGTTCCATTCCTCTTGAATTGGTGTCCTTGAAAAATCTTACTGTCTTAGATTTATCTCACAACAAAATCAATGCAACCTTGCCCATTTACCTTACAAATCTCACAAAATTACAAAAGCTTGACATATCCCACAATCTACTCGTTGGTTCCCTAGAACCCTTGTCAAGCAATGCACGGCTAACCAACATCGACCTCAGTCACAACCTGATTGGTGGTGAAATACCACCAGAGCTTGGATATTTTCCATCCTTAGAAATTCTGGAACTAAGCTACAATAAACTTACAGGAAAGGTTCCTCTGTCTCTGCTAAATGTCTCTTATGTGAACATGTCCTTCAATCATTTGAAAGGAACCATTCCAGATGGTTTTCCTCCATATGCGCTAATAGGCAACAAGGGTGTATGTAGTGATATAGAGGATATCCAAGCCAGATTCCATTTCATGTCTTGTCCTCTTAGTTTTTCTAACTATCTAACCATGGTTCCGACCATAGTAATCATCATTTTAATAATCTTTACTACAGCAAAATGTTTCGTTACGGTCCTTACGGATCATGCAAAGATAACGGTGACCCCCAGGAAAGGGGACTTGTTCTGTATATGGAACTATGATGGAAGCATAGCCTATGAAGACATTATTAGAGTAACTGAAGACTTTGACATGAAATATTGCATTGGGACAGGAGCATATGGGAGTGTTTACAAGGCACAATTACCATGTGGCCACATTGTTGCCTTGAAAAAACTCCATGGCTTTGAAGCAGAGGTGCCGACTTTTGAAGAGAGTTTCAGAAATGAGGCCAAAGTATTATCAGAAATAAAGCATCGAAATATAGTGAAGCTCTATGGATTCTGCTTTCACAAAGAATCATGTTTTTGATCTATCATTACATGGAGAAAGGAAGCTTGTTTTCTGTGTTGTTTGATGATGAGGAAGCAATGGAATTGGATTGGAGAAAGAGAGTTAACATCGTGAAAGGCACTGCACATGCTCTGTCATATCTTCATCATGAATGCATCCCTCCAATAGTGCACAGAGACATATCAGCCAGCAATGTCTTGCTTAACTCAGAGTGGGAGCCTAGTGTTGGTGACTTTGGCACCGCTCGATTCCTCAGCCTCGATTCATCAAGTCGAACTATAGTTGCAGGAACCATTGGATATATAGCTCCAGGTAAACTAATCACATCTTTTCATTTAGTCTTTATATTTTGGTTCCTTTCCCTTTTATTACCTATGTTCTCTACTTCATATGATTTGATGCAGTGCATCCCTAATCAATTATAACAAGCAGATGCACTAGTTTTGAATATTGTGTGTATACAAATTGTAGATTTTAATGATGTTACTTTTTCAACTATTTTCCATTTGATTTTTGGATGTGCCATGTTAATGTTTTAAATTAATGCAGAGCTTGCGTATAGTATGGCTGTGAGTGAAAAGTGTGATATTTATAGCTTCGGAGTGGTGGCACTTGAAACTTTGATGGGAAGTGATATACTGTAAGTATATAGTAGTTTTTAGGTTAGTTTTATTAGGAAATAAATAGAAAATATTAAATAAATGTTAAAAATAAGTCAAAATTTATTACTTTTGGTTTTTATTATTAATTCTTTTTATTTTGATGTTTAGGACAATAAATAGAAGAAAAGAAACAAAATAAAGAAGCAATTGGATCTGGAATCTCACGTGGATCGTGCCATACTCGCGCGAATCACGCCACAAGTACTGGAACGACTGGCGCCAGTCGCGCGACAGTTACGGGAAATCTGAAACTGAAAGAAAATAAGATAATAACAAAAAGATACTAGGGTTTTGCAAGTTTGGCTATAAATAGGGAAGTAAGGGGACGTTCTAAACACACACCCAGAGGCAGAAACACCAAAAAGGAGGCATTGAGAGAAATCAAGAAGCAAGAAGATCAAGAAGGAAGCCAAGATTGAGGGGTTTGATTACTCTTCTTCTTTGTATTCTTTCCTATTCTTTGGTTTTATTGTATTGAGCTAGACATATCATGTCTGGCTAATCCTTCTTTGATTGTGGTAAAGGCCAAAAGCTAATGTAAACTCTTGTGTGGATTGGATTGATATTAATGAATATTATTATGATTATTTCTCTTTATCTTGTTCTTCAAATTTAAATTCCATTGATAGAATTGATCACTCTATTAGAGGTACTAAGAGCTATAATTCACAATAGGAATATTAGGGTTTTAGTTTCTGAAAGCGATAAAGCGACAGTTTGACATGACCTAGGGATAGGGATGAAGGATTGCAAAGTTTTTATATGCCAGCTTAAAGCTTAATCCGAAAGGGGGTTACTAAGGGATTAGAATTCTTAATTAGGATTAAAGGGTTAAAATGACCGAGGAATCTGGGTTTAACCAATTAATTAAGGTGTATCTTTGAGCAGTTATGGTAAGTAAAATTAATTATTAATTCAATTAAACAAGTAGGGATTAGAGATGATTGTGCTTTCACCACAATTATTCTTTAATATTGCATCATCTTTATCGTTAATTGAAATTTAATTCTATTTTATTAATTCATTCAAATTACAACACAAACCATAAATCAGTTTTATTTCTATTTTTATTTCTTCCAATTTTAAGATAATAATTACAATTACATTAGTGTCTCAATCCTCGTGGAGACGATACTCTACTTATCAAATTATTACTTGAACGATCGGTACACTTGCCGTGAGTTACGCATCAATTTATTGACGCAACAGGAAGGCATCCTAAGGAAATACTATCGTCACTTCAATCAACTTCTGCGGATAATGGCATCACATTATGTGAAGTATTGGACCAACGCCTCCCACAGCCAACAATGTCAGTTTTACTGGACATAGTTCGTGTTGCCATAGTTGCATTTGCATGCTTAAATCCCAACCCTTCCTCTCGCCCAACAATGAAATGTGTCTCACAATGTTTTCTTACTCAGCTCACACCATTAAACATTCCCTTGCCTGAAATTTCATTGCAGCAACTCATGGGTCAAGAATTCAAGGGTTATTTAAATGTGTGAACTCCTGAAAGTGAATCTTCTAATTGAAGTTAGATCACATCAGCATTCAATAAAAACTGTAACGATTCTCAATAGTTTCCTTTATTTGTATTTTGTTCATGTTATAGTTCTGTAAAAAAGTTTCAAATATATTTTAGTCATATGCATTTCATTACAATTCCTTTTCTTTACAGTTGTTACAAATAGACGGAAAGCTTGTATCACCATCCGAGAGTAAGCAGATGGTGATAGGTTGAAATTTTCGTCCATTTTCTAATGGAATGAATACAAATGTAGTAAAACTCACAGCTTTATAATGTTTAGAGACTTTCTGGTGACTCTTCAAAATAGCATCATATAAGCACTGAATTTTTCTGATAATCCTCCAAGTAGTCCATGCGATTTTCTGATAATCCTTCAAAATAGCATCATTCTCAACCTTCCTTTTTTTTAGTTCCTATAGCCCTTTTCCCTATTTCCTCTTAATTCAATATGCAATTGGACTAGTTTGTAATGCTAAGTTTATATCAATTGTAGATTTTGTCTATCATTGTTATTCTTATAATATTTTCTTTTTGATAAATTAATCTGTCTATGTCTATCTGATGAATGCGGAACTTGCCTTCACAATGGTTGTGAACGAAAAATGTGATGTTTATAGCTTTGGAGTAGTGGCACTTGAAACTTTGGTGGGAAAACATCCTAAGGAAATGCTGTCATCACTCCAATCAGAATCTTCTTGTAGTATTACATTATATGAAGTATTGGACCAGCGCCTCACAGCACCAAATATGGCAGATTCATTAGACATAATTCGTATTGCCATAATAGCATTTGCATGCTTGAATCCCAATCCTTGTTTGCGGCCAACAATGAAACAGAACTTTCAGTGTTTTCTGACTCAGCCAACTCCGTTAGCCATTCCTTTACGTGAAATTTCGTTGCAGCAGCTCAAGAATCAAGCGCTCGAATTATTTACAATTGTCAACTCCGTTCAAAATGTAGTTGATTGTCGCTATCATTTACTAAAGACTTTGTCCAAGTATATTTCCACAAGGCTAATGTTGCGGACTCGGCAAGTGTACCGGTCGTACAAGTAATAAAGTGATAAGGGAATGTCATTCCCACGAGGATTAGTGCACCGATTATATGATAACTTAAATCTAAAAGTTGGATGTGTCAATAATTGGTAAAAAGTATGGTTTGTTGTTTGAACAATTAAACGTAAGAAGTGTTGAAAACATAAAGCTAAATTATGAACAAGAAAATAAGTTGTAACAATATGAACGAAGCGTAGCCAGGGCATCCACACTCGACGTTATCTTCCAAATGTTCCGTATTGCATACTACATTCAATTATTTAAGCTACTTAGCGAATATGCACATATAAGTTCAGTTGTTTACCAATTCCTCAGTGAAACAACCCTTTAACCCACTTGAAAGTTCTAATCCCTTAGTCACCTTCCTAGGGTTAAGCATTAAGCAACACAATGAATAAGCTACCAACATACATCCCCATTCCTAGGTAATGTAAAGCAAGCTACCACACTTAGTTCCAAGACTAAATCCCCAACATTCCTATTGTGAACCCTAGCACTTAAACCTTTAATAGATTGATCAAGTCTAAGAAAGAGATGGAAACATTCAAGCAAAGTGCAGTAAAATAGCTTTAAATAACTGAATAGAAGCATTCAATACATCCCAAATGGATTTACATCAAGTGTTTAGTCCTAGCTACAAAATAAAACTAGTCAAACCTAATCATGGCTAGCCTTGGTACAACAAAAAGAAGCAAGCCCAGTTGATACACAAGCAAGGAGAAGGAAGAGAAGAAGGAAAGCACCCCACTTTCTCTCACAATCCCCAAACCCTAGCTAAGCTTCCAAGCTCTCTTTCTTTCCTTTCTTTGGTGAAATTTCGTGCCAAAAAGTCCCTCCTTCAGAAGTGGGTTCTTGCATTTATACTTGGGAAGGTGAAATCCCAAGTTTAACCTTAACAGCAACTGAGATCTGCAGAATTTAAGTGCGGCGCGGATCGCGCGGGAGTTGGCGCTGACAGCGCTGGATAGTGGGGCGGATGGCGTGGCTATGGCGCGGGTCGCATGGTTTGGGACTGGATTTCTCACTTCAACTGTGGCGCGGATGGCGCCACACACCACGCGGTTGGCGCCAGATTCCAGAGGATTTTCACTTTCCAGGGTAGTATTGGCGCTGATCGCGCTGCCATTGGCGCTGGTCGCGCGGGATTTCAGAGAGAATCCATTTTCCAGAGCATTGTCCACGCGGTTGGCGCGGAATTTGACACGGATCGCGTCAGTGATAAAACCGTGGCGCTGGTCGCGCAGTGAATGGCGCTGATCACGCCATGTCTTTGCTTCTGCTTCCTCTGGACTTTCTCTGGATCTTTTCACCTGTTGACTGCTTAAAACTGATCAAAACATCATCAAGGCAATTTTTGTCAACATTTATGCATATTGGAAGCTTTTATCATTCATTCTCATGTATTTTATGATCTAATTATGCTTAAAAACACTTATGCTAGACGCATATCAGCTAACAAAAATAGATACTGCAATAGCACTTCATAGAAAAAATCACCAACAAAACATTGTTATTGGTAGTTTAAACAAAAGAACCACAAAACATAAATGGCTTATGTCAACAATTTTATTGTTGTTTTTTAGGTTAAAATAATGAAATTGTTGACATAATAAGTTATTTATGGCTGCGGTTCTTTTGTTTAAAATGCTAATAATATATTTTGTCAGCGGTTTAACACAACTGCCGAGATAAGTCATTTCTATTTTTTGTTTCAAACCTGTTGCTTCTGTTGTTTGTTTTTCAAGATGGTAACATGTAGCATTAAACCACAAACAATTTTGTTTTCAGGTGTGGTTAATTGGTTCAAAATTAATTTTATATAAAATTAATTTTACCTAATTTTAAAACAAACTTCAAATCATATTTCTTAGCAATTTAGGGTGGGTTTGGGAGCCGTGAATAGGGGTAAAAGTGGGATAGGCAGCTTACCGGGGGACCTATGATCCAATCTATTTAAAATCTTACTTAACTTATCATTCAATAAAAAAAATCAAATTCAAACTTTTTTTAAAAATCTTTTTAATTAAATAGGACAGGTGATAGATATTAAGAAAGATTTACTAGACCTAACGGATTGTCTATTTAACTACAATTGTTTAATGAAAAAGTATGATCATATGATATAAAATCTATAATTATCTTAATTAAATTGTCTGGTTGATATATATATATATATATATATATATATATATGACTCTAACAGATTATAAGTTAAGTAATAAAAACTAACCATCGGCATCAATTACATAAAATAGCTTTCATTATTGTGGCAAAATAAATTGTTTATGTGCATAGGGAGGGAATATTCTATAGTTAAATTAACATAGATGACAAAGGATACATTTATATGCACTAAATACGCCTTTAAATGGCGAATTACGGCAGATGAGGAGAGAAAGGCGAGGAAGTCATGAAGTCCCAAAAATTTTGGTGGTTTGGGAGGCATGAAATAGGGTTGGGATGTTTGAATTTTTAGGTGGATCATACGGACAAAATCTTCCACACAACTATGAGAAGAAGCCCGAGGAATTTTTATTTTTTTTTGTGTGTGCAGCAATGTGCTCTCCGCACATGCCATTGGTTGGTTTGCCATTTGTCCTTGTCCATTGAAGGGTACCTTGGTTTCTTATTTTTTTTTAATTCAATATTAATTTTTCTTCTTTTTTTTAATTTAATTCAAATATTTCTTCTTTATTTCTCTTCCACTAAACAACTTTTATTTTTACTCTATTTCTTAAGGAAAATGATAAAAAAATCAACAAAATAGACCCAATTTCATGCAATATTTTCCTGTTTTTATCATACACAATTTTTCTTTGATTTATATATAATATAACACCGTATATTTTCCGCGTAAACATATATATATATATATATATATATATATATATCATTGTATAAATTAATAAAGGTTAAAATAGTGTAAAAAAATAAATATCAAATATAATTTCATTATAAACTGTATACTGTTCAAATTTATCCAATATATATAGTATCAAATTACAACACCAATAAGTTGATGTTGGAACTGTTCCACACAGATTATCTCTTCTTATAGGATTAATTGTGGGCTCACCATAGATAAAATAGTTCACCGTACCCTTTCAATTTCCATTACACTGATTAGGTGAACTTTGCATGCATTTTTCCACACAACATGATCTCAATCTCATGATTCCAAAGTACCAATATGAAATAAAATAATATATGCTTAAAGAAGGCAAAAAAAGAATCCCTTGCATTTTTAATTATTCATGATCCGCAGAGCTGGAAATCCACTTAGGAGGCACATGTGCCATAACTCAGCAATATTAAATTTTTTTAGTTCAGCCTAACGTAAATATTATTTTATATTATTCTTCAATACAATAAAGTATACATAGGAAAGAAATTGCACTGCTCAAAGTCCACCGACTCCACATGATGACTCTAATAGCAGATTTAATTTGCTCAAACTTTATACACCAATTTACTGCACATAAATAAATTGAAAAAAAAAAACTGAAGAAAAAAGATTGTATTGTATAATTTGTCCTCATATCATATCATTAATTAATATCCAAAAATCATTTATATAGGGTCAATGGAAACGCTGGTGGTGCTGATCAGGCCAGGGCCAAAAGTTCTGTTGTGCATCAATGTTGTGAAACATGTTGCACAAGCTATCGTCTTGAAGGAGTTGGGTTATGCTGTTGGGCTTTAACGAATTTGGTAGTAGGTTTTTAATGTTATGAGAAGATATAGGACTGTTCAAACCTAGTGCTCTTGAGAGATCTAAATTTAGATATGAATTGTTATCACTTCCATTGCTCCATGAACCCTCAGTTTCTTTCTTAAGGCTGATTCTTCCAGCTTCACAACAATCCCTACTTTTTACAGCTTGTAACTGCAAACAACACATAGTAGGGGGGAAAAATGTAATTAAAAACAAGTCAAGATTATCAAGTATCCACATGACTTTGGTACACAGATTCTGATGGGTGCTAAGGCTTACTTGGATCTAGTGCGACTGTGTCTGTTGGTCATAGTAAAAATTAAAAGACATTGAAAACAAAAAGAAAAACATTAATTACTACGTACTCAGATGCAGATATGGGGTCTGACAGTAACACAGATATTCTTCATAAGAATGACCAACTTATAATCAAGTAAATAGTTAATTAATGTCGGAATCCACCTTAAGAACATTTAAATCATTAATTATTACCTCTGCCTGTAGTTTCTGGTTCCGAACCTTAAGAACATCATTATCAGCCTTGACTGCTTCAAACTGCTTCTTGAGGACATCATATTCCTTCTCCAATTGCTTGGTTTTCCATCTGGCCCTTCTATTCTGAAACCATATGGCAACTTGTCTTGGCTGCAACCCCAAAGCCTTAGCTAACTGCACTTTCCTTTCTGGCTCAAGCTTGTTCCCCTGATCAAAACTCTTCTCAAGGGCCTTCACCTGTTCCAATTTCAACCTCTTCTTCTTCTCCCCACACTGGAAGACCTCATCATCGGATAACTCATCATCTCCATGTACTTCATTGCACTTGTTCTCGATGCCTGAAAACGACATGGACCGCTTCAACATGAAAGGTGCACCCCCTACGACATATAACACAAAATTACAATGTTATGTTATCAAAACGAAAGAGTAAATAGTATTGTTTTTATCTTCACATGTTAGCTTGTTAGAATGTTAATTTTTTTTGTTAACAGAGGAAATCGAATTCTCAACCTTTCTCTTCTTTTCTTCTTTCTTAACCATCCAATCTATCTTATATCTTCATAAATAGTATATGTACTAACAATATAAAGTTTTATATTGTTATCCAATAATAAACAATAATGTATAGTAAGTTTATTATTTTTTCTAATCACTATCATAAGAGTCATATTAACAATAATTTCTGATTGATTAATTGAAAGTGTATAGAAATTAAATTTATTCACAAAGAAAATAATATATGTACTGATATACATATACACTTTTATCCAACTATAAACCGCCATATGATAAGTTGGTCGATTTTTTCAATGATTTTGAATTCTGAATAAATTATTCACAGCAGAAAATGAGAAAAAGATGATTGAACCTTGAAAGTGTTGGGGTGGCAAAGAGGGGAAGGCGTTGAGAGAGGTTGGAGGGAGGTGGTAGTGATCTTCTTCATGAGTAGTGTTAAACGTGAAACTGAGAGAAGGTGGGAAGGCCATGGTAGAATAAAATTATGAGATGTGATAGTGATATCGTTCTCATGCAAAGTGGTGTCTCTATCTCTCTCACTGTTTGGCTTTAAGGCTGATAACAGGGTTTGGCTTGCACTCTCATGATGACAAAAGTTTCAGAAAGGGAGATGATGACGATGATGTGTGCTGTGTGCAGACTCAATAACAACGAGAGGGAGAGAGAGAGAGAGAGAGAGAGAGAGAGAGAACGAGAGTTAGATCCCAGTTCGAATTTACTCTAATTAACTCTAACTTTGATATATATATATATATATATATATATATATATATATATATATATATATACTGTAGACTTTTACGCTGTGTTCGGTTCATGCGATGGAAATAAAATGTCGAAAACAGAAATGGCATTGGGGAATTTGGTACGAGAGGCAATTGATTACAATCTTCTTGTGGGGGTTCTGAGCGTCAGTTTCTGTCTTCGCAACATTTATTTTGAATAAAAATAGTCGATTATTTCACTTAAATAATCATTTTTTATTTTAACTAATTTAATCGTGTATTTATTCATTATAATTGATTTTTATGGTTATCAACACTAAGTAATTGATTATTTGTGTATCATAATCGATTTTGTGTGTCCATTTAATTCTCTCCTCCCTTGATAAAAAAAAAAAAAAACTATTTTCTGTATTTCATTCATATCAAATAATTTTACAATATTATTTTTACTCTATTTCTGGTTTATTTCTCTTAAAACAAACAACACAACATATAATTTTCTTTTTGTTTTTATTTCTTCTTTTTCAAATTATTTATCTTTTTCTCTTATTTACCATATTTTTCTCCTCTAAATCAAGCATTCACATAAATATATCAATGATGTTTATTTATTTTACATCCCTTCAAAGCATGTGAAACGAGTGGGGAAAAAAATTATACGAGATGTTGTGATAAAAAAAGAAAAAAAAATAATGTGTTTTAGATTAAAATTAGTTTTATTATTTACACTTCTATAAATGTTAGTTTTTTAAGGAAAAATTATTCATTTGGTTCTCATAGTTGCACAAAATTTATCTTTAGTTCTTACACTTAAAAATCCTTATTCTTATTCCTTGTACAAGCATTTTGGATTTCTTTTTATCTGTATCGTTACAAAATGACAAGGACTAAAAGGATAACTTGTGTAATGCAAGGACCAAATCCTAAAGTGTTTGTACAAAGATTAAAACGAAAAAATTTAAATATAAAGACTTAAAAATGAAATTTGTTCAACTATAGGAATCAAATAAACAATTTTATTTTTTAAATATGATAGATTTTTTTTGGTATGTCAAAATAAAATATAGAATCTAAGTCACATTTTAAAAATACGATAATCAAAACCATTTTTTACGAAATTTTGAGAGAATTTAAAATATACTTTATTTTAAATAAAAGAAAATAATAAAACAGAGAAGAGAGAGAATAATAATAACATAAAAAGAAAGCTGTGAAAAATCAAAATCTTAAGTTCATAATTCTAAACTTACTAGAAAGTAGGTTTTGAAATAAGTAGGTTTGAAAATTAATTTTGAGTCGTAAAAAACTTTTTAATAGGTTAAAAATGTTAACTAAGTTAGCTCAAAATATGCAACATATATCAACAAGGCAGGAGCTTTCATGGGCCCCTCCTCTTCAAGACATTAAATCTAAATTTGAGATACGCGAGGTAATGAGATATTTTGAAAGTATTAATTAAGTGTATGTACTAATTAAATTGATTTTTTGAGGAAAAATAACATTTCTGTTGTAATATATATTTTATTGTGCTCAACATATATTGGATATTATTTTTAGTGATTGTCTAAAGCATTTAAGTTTTGATGTAATATCTATACTAATTCACTTTACGTACATTCGGTTTAGCCTGAGTTTTTTTTAATGATAAAATTACATATTGTATACAAAATTATAAACGAGTTTTAATTAGTGGATAGACCATTATAAAATCTTAACACACACTGTTATTTTTATATAAACTGATCTTTTTTTATTTGTATATTAAAAGTCACAAGTTCTTGGTGTGTACGAAGTCAAACATTGTATTATATTTTATGTAAAAGTTGAATATTGATACAAAAACTAAAATCGGTACGTTTACATTGCATTATAGATAAGTTCAAATTCAATTGTTCCAGAATTAATGTCGATGCCAAACTTCTTTATGCATGAAATTATAGAAATATAAAAAATAAAAAAAATGTACATATGAACTGAACACAAACAACCGTGTATAATAAGTTTAATAGATAGTTTTAATAATAACTATCTTAATAGTTATACAATAATTATTTTTAAATTTGACAGTGTTTTACACTGAGAATTGATGTATATCATGAAACTCTATATAACTCAAATTAATTAAATTATTTGAGGATTAATAATTCGAGGAAAACACACTTTATATATAGGATATATTTTGACCTTTTATTGGAATTTTTTTATTATCAAACTATGTGATTTTGTAAAGTTATATAAAAAATAGATTATTTTAAAAATTATTTATTAAATATAGATCATTTTGACTTTTGGTTGTAATTATAATAGTGAAAAATGATGATTTATAACATTATAATCACAATTGATGTATCTACCATTATTAAAATTAAATCCAATGTAAAAGTCACTTTATATCATCAATTATAATTATAATTGATGTCAAAATCATTCATTTTTAATAAATAATTTTTAAAATCATCTAGTTTAACAAAATCACCTAATTATGTAAAAATGTCCTTTTATTGCTCACCACTCACCATGTATACTAGAATTAGAAATTGGGTTCAAATTCTTGTTTGGTTAACCCGTACACACTAAAAGAAAAGCAAATCCAATAAAAACAAAGGTTGGTTTTGTGGAGAAATGTCCCTTGCTTGCGTGGTTGGAAGATGTATAGGATAAGTTCTTGGGTAAGCCCCACTTGGAAAGTACAACGTATTTAATGATTGACATTAATTAATCTATAGTATATAGTTTTAAATTATTTTTAAAATGACTTATACTTAATTGATTTTGATTCACCAAAGTACGTGACGATGTATTCATATTGTTATCGTCTTGGATGTTTTAAGAACTTAAGGAAACAAGTTTATAAGAAAATTACAACATTCTTAAAATAACGACTTGTCGTAGTTGTAAATGTAGTTGCTTAAAATTGTGAAATACCAGAAACCCGGTAGTGTACCAAACAGATTCATAAATAAAACTACAGAACTGCAATTAAGATTACGTGTAAAAGTATAAATCTACATCGGTTCCTAACCACACCGATGTGATAAATCATTGAAAAACAACATCGGTTACTAGGAAAATCGATGTAGAAAAGTATCCTCTACATGTTTCTCTAGAAACCGATATGAGGTCTTCAACATCGGTATTTTATGAAACTGATGATGTAAAATTCAACTCACATCGGCTTGGATGAACTGATAACCCAAGTACTTTGTATTGGTTTCCAAGAACCGATTTAGAAGGTATCTTTTGTAGATGAGTTTTGTAAAGATCAGATTTAGATTATGATTTTCAACATCATCATTACACTGATATACTTTTAACCGATGTTAAAAGCGTTTTTTTTAATATTATGTTTGATTAAAAATATTCGACGCACATGCATTCTAGAAAACAAGTTTTAATTGTGTTTGAATAGTGCTCTTGTATGAGCCAAACAGTACCCACGTGTGATGAGGCCGACCTGGCATGCGGCAACACGAAAATCAAGACCCAAAGAGAAAAGGATAATAGAAAATATTAATCTGATCGTCAGTAAGAATGAGGGTTAATAAGAACATACTTTTAAACAAGAAATTATAAGATTTTCTTACTAATTATAAAGAAGAAGAGGAGAAAAGGAAAAAAGAGAAAATACAGGTTTAAATTTCTTTTACTAACAATTAATATTGATTGATAAAAAATAAAATATAATTTTAAACACTTTAATTTTTATAACATTTAGGGTTGAGGGACATGGAATTTGCATTTGGAATCAGAGTAATCGCGAATCTGGCATCTGCCGGGATATATATATATATATATATATATATATATATATATATATATATATATATATATATATATTGGCTATTTTCCATTAAAGATACCTGTACTGGGATTTTGGAATATATTCACTATGTGGTATTATTTCATTGGCCACTTATATGTATTGTGTCATTTCTTTTAACTCTAGATGGAGAAAATTATAATTTCATCCTCAAACATGCATGGTGTAAAAACAAGCTTAAACATGTGGTTGGCAGAACTAGCCATATGGACGTGGCCTCACATTACTTCGTGTGTGTTTAGATAAAAAAAAATTGATAAAATTGATTTTAAATTAAATTAATTTTAGAGGAATGTAATTTATGTTTAGATGTTTTATTATAAAATTAAATAATGAGTAAAGTTTAGTACAAAAATTTATATCTAACATAAAAATTATTCAAAACTATTTCAACTAAAAAATCAATTTTATATTTATAATCAATTTTGAATTCTTTTCTAATATAAAATCAAACTTATAAAAATATATTCAAAATCAATTTTATACTCGGATTTAATTTTTCAACTTCAAACCAACCAAACACAAATTATTTATAGAATGAAAAATCATTAAGTATAGCTGTAAAAGCACAATAAGATGGTGAAAAGGAATAAGTTATAGATCTTCAAGAACCAACTAAAACCAAGGACTTATATTTTTTATGTAGCAAAGTGTTAGCACCAAAACTTGAATCAGTATTAATTATCTCATTCACTTTTACAAAAGACAACAGCAAATGAGTGTCTTGATGCAAAAAAAAAAAAAAAAGGAGTTATGTGATTATATGGTTGGCCTCACAATCATATGTCAAATTCATACCCCACCCCATATATTGAATGAAAAATCACCAAAAAGTACTAGGATAGTGCAAAAAGAAAAGTGAATCTTTATGCATCAACTAAAATCAAGAACATCTTTTTTATGATACAATGAACAGCATGCTAATACAACGCCTGAAGCATGATCGATAGTGATCACATTCACTTTACAGGGATGACTTTAATTTACAAGGATGGGGGCAAAAGGGTATTCAAATGTACAAGAAAAATTGCATGGGATAAGAGTGTGTCGTTTATGCATTGATGAAGAAATCATTAGGTGCTTTCACTTTTTCAATGCTAAGCGTATCTATGGAACTGATGAGAGAGACCCACATTAGCATCATTTGCAATTACAATGTCACATAGATTTTTGTGCAAGTGATGATGATGATGGTGGTGGAAGGATGGGGCACGTAATGGGTATCATTATCCATGGCCCCGCCATCTTTTCTGCTTAAGCTGGGCCTACAACAAAGCTTACCAATAGAAAATTGATGGCAAACGCTTTAAAGTAAGGTGCAAATATATGTTGGTCCTTGTTGCTCTCTTATTCTATAAATTAATTCATGAAAATAATTGTTCTGAATCTTCTTCACATGTTTTCCTGCTCCCATGTGCCTGTACCTGCAATTAATTTTTCCTCTCACATCCTTTCTTCTTTAAGCTGTGTTTGATTTAAGATAAGGAAGGAATTGGCAACAATTTTATACTTTTTTATATAAGACTCATATCTTTTATAATTATAATCTTATTTCAAAAAATATCCTTTTATTTTCATTCTTTCTATTTTCAACCTCTAACCTAAACATATTCTTTGTCTTGTAAAGTACGTAGAATAATTTATAACATAATTATATTCAAATTAAACACTTAATTACCCACAAGACAGTATATCGTCAAGAACAATATGTTCTAGTGTACGTTCTACCATGCATGCACAACCTTTTCTCCGATACATAAAAAAATTATATATAGCTAATTATTCGGTGCTTAATTTTCTAATAGTGGTGTATGTGTTTGAACGAGCTTAATTACATTTTATTTAGACTTAATTTATAATATAAGTACTTGTATTTAAGAAAACCTATGAAAAAAATAGTACGTGTATATTATGTTTATAAATTATTCTTAACATTTTCAATAAACCATCCAAGATTAATTACGAAAACAACTTACAATTTCTATGAATAATGAAACAGTTTAACCATAATTTTCTCTTTGATTATATAATAAATAACTTCTTATGCATAAGTGCTTATATGATAAGCACTTATTAAATTATCGCTTCATTAAAATATTAACCCAATTGGAACCTAGATGTATAGAGATGAAAATAGAAAACCACATAGAGGTTTTATTTTTATTTTTTTGCTGAATGAATACCACTTAGAGTAATTCTTCTTCTATTATCTTTTTCATGAAATTTTTTGGTTAAATTTTATATTTGTATCTACTAAATTTTAGCCAAGGTAGACCACATATTTTTAGGCTTAAAAATAACTTTAAATTGGACGAGAATTCATATATTAAGAAATCATCTATATATTTAATTAAAATTTACAATTAATTAATTTTTATGTGAGAGAAAGTAACAGAAAAATTAGGGTTTAAGATCTTGAAAAAAAAAACTACTTTTTCCTCTAACAAGGTTCGAACTTCATTCACTATGAAAGAACACACTTTAATTATCACTATAATTTATAATAAAAAATGTATAAATATTATAATAAGTTCAATTATTTTAAAACTCATAAGCCATTGGATTCCGTTCCGTTCTTTGGGGCCTTGTCGCCCCATCATTGTTCCCTAGCCTCCTTCGCGACAGGTGTTTGAGCATTTGGACAAACAATATGCTTGACAGACAATCTTGTGATACTATATGATAAATAACATAATTCATCAAATCTTTAATAAATGCAATATTATAATTTTCATTTGATTATCACCATTGAATATTGATTTTCAAGACTGTCATATCCTTTGTTAAAAAAAAATAGTTCTTACTGTTGGAAAAGTATCAACATATTTTATTAACTCCTCACCAAATAATTCCTTCTTCACACAGTCTTAAAAGTATCTTCACAACATTATTTCTCCCATTAAAATATAGAGAACAAGGGTTGGTGAAGAGGGAAGGTTCCCAAAGCATAAATTAGAATGTTTGTATTCTTACATTAGAAAATACAATGATGGTCCTGAAAATTTTACATTTATGTATTTGACTAAAATTAACACTTGCTAGTTAAACCCTTGTCATTTTGTTTGAAAGATGATAGCTGTATTTGTATTTATAGGAAAATATGATCAGCAATCAAGCAATCAAATAGAATTTGTGCAGAGTAAAATTTGATATTGTTAATTTCATACAGGACTATTTTGAAATGTTGGTTTCTTATTTTTAGGACTAAAATGTAGTAATTATTTTATATAGAAACAAAATATAATGTTAATTTCATGTATGATCTAAAACATAAGAATAGTTTAATGAATCATATGCCACATCAAACATTCATTACAAATATCAATACTTGTTTAACATTGTTCTAACGTATCCAAATTTGTAAGATAAAAAATATCATATAAAATTCTCTTAAGAATTAAAAGTTAAAATTTTCAATATAGGGACTAATTCATAAATAAATATTAAATATATGAACCAAATGATGAATTTTACTTATGTAGAAAGTTTGAAAAATAATGCTAAGATTTGTGTCCTGTTTATTGAATGAGGAACAGAGACAGTTATTGATTTATGTGTGTTTTTTCCTGCATACTAAAAAAATTTACCAGCACCTCCTTTGTATTTCAAAAAGTCTAATTCAAAATGTAAAATTACACTCTAGGTTGAGCCTTTTGGAATACAAAGAAGGTGCTAGTTGATTTTTATGAGGTGCAGGAAGCATTGGCCTTGATCTATTACATCCCGATCCATCATCTTTTCCATTGTTGGTTTTTTTCTTCTTCATTATTTTTCAAAATTACATTCTAGATTGAGATTTCCGGTATAAAAGGGGGTGCTGGTTGATTTTTATGGGGTGCTGGAAGCATTGTCCTTGATCTATTACATCTGGATCCGTCACCTTTTCCATTGTTCTGAGCAAAAAAATTGTTTTTGGTCTATCCAGAAATTGTTGGGTTAGTTGGTGCATTATTTTTCTGAATGTTATTTTGTTTTAGTCAAAATTCGTTGTTCTGATGTTAAAAATGGGCTTTTTCTCTCTGATTCAGAGTTTTTGATGTGTCAACAATCAAGGCTGGACTCATGAGTCACGTCCTCTTACATGACCAAATTTATTTGTAATATTTCATTCACTTGGGCCCAAACATGCCCTTTTAGGGTACCTTTTTCTCCTTCAGCTGTAAGTTCATTTTATGTTATTTATCGCTTTAGATGAGATTCAGGTACTTTTTTCTTTCCTTTATTTTTATTTTCTTGTAGGAAAGTACGCATTTCTTGTAAAAATACATTCTTCTGAAGCCATCAAACCGCAAGCAAATTCTTGAAAAGCATCCATGGGAAGCTTTAGTTGAATTGAATCTTTCTAAATTTTATTTCATAGTGAAAGATTGCAAAGAAAAATTATTAAATTGAAGAAATTCTTCTGTGTAACAAACAAGATTGATTTATGAGTGAGACTTAAAATAAAATTTAAGAAGATTTTTTTTACTTCAAATGAAAGAGTTAGATGTTAAGTCTTTTTGCCAACATAACTTACTTTTTTACTTTATAAAAACTAATAAGAATTTATTTTATGGACCTAAAATTTAATTTCACCAATCTTATCGATCCTTAGGTAAACCTTGATCATAGAAAGATTAAATTGAGTTTTTTTTTCTTCAATAAAATGCATGTATTTTTCACTCCAGGGATGAATCTAAAGGGAGACAAGCAACGAGTCGAACCCTCCATTTCTTAGAACTTTGCATGTATATACCTATATTTTTTAAGTTAATCATAAAAATTATATAAAATTAATTTTGTATATTGTTATTATAATAATTTTTAATAATAATTAGTATAAAATTATGTAAAATTAATTATGTTTGTTGTTCTATTATAATAATTAAAATGATAACTAGTATAAAATTATGTAAAATTAATTGTGTACTTATTGTTATTGTGATAACAATTAAGGTTGTCATCATTTAATATAAAAATTAGTTCCAACTTTATGCGTAAAAATAATAAATTTAACTATGTTTCAATTAAAATAGTATATATTTTTAGAAGAACACTAGTTTCAACTAAATGCTACAACTAGTTTTATTGTCCAATCTAAGGTTAATTAAGAAAATAATGTTCTTCCCAAAAAAGAAAATAATGTTAATGATTAAAGGGTTAAATTACTCAATTGATTCTTTTAAAGATTTGAAAAAATTTAAATAGGTTTCTAAACTAAAAAAATAATATCTGGGTCATCGATCGTGTAAATAATGTTTAATTAAATTCTTAGGTTTTTTAAAATCACCATAAAACTGCTATAAATTAACCGAACTTATTTTTTTAGTTTAAGATATAATCCAATATAATTAAAAAAATTGGGGATTTTTTATTTAAAATTCTCAAATAATTTAGAGACTAATGGAGTAATTTAAACTAATTAAAGTATCACTAAAATGTTATATAAGCTTTGCATTTTCTAGATATGTAAAATAATTAATTATGGTTGTCTGTATAGAAAATTTGTATGTTTAGCTTCATAACTGAATTCTATTCTATAGAAATCAAATGCATCAATTGTGGCCGCAATTTCAGGTCTTGTGGACAAGCTAAGGACATACACAGCTAGCACGATTGCCATCCCAAAAAAAATCAAATTGAGCATTGGATTGTGTATAGAGAATGTGTGTCCCACATTTCCACCAATAGTGAACAAACTTCCAAACCACTTTTTCTCTTGAATCAATAATCGATTATGTTAATAGCTATGCACCATCGTAACTTAGGAAGTGGAGTCCATGACTTATGCATGTAGCAAGAGCCAGACAAACATACCCTCCAAGGATTAAAAGCCACTAAACTAACTCCACCTTTCTCCTAACATGCATAAATAATTAAATACTTAAAACTATTTTGTGATGGTATATTATATTGGAGTATGTTTATGTGTCGTCCCTGTTTTTTTGGCACTGAATCATATATTAATCAGCAAACTTAGTTTGATTAATGAAGATTAGTTGTGGCGATGGGTTTCCTTTGCGATATTCAACTAAATAGAGACCAAAGTCGTCTCTGTGTATTGATTGAGGTCAACAAGAATGCTGTTCAAGTTTATTGATTGCAGCAGTCAGCATCAATATTTTTTTTTTCCTTTTTTCTTTTACTGCAAAGACTACAGATATTTTTTTTATTAGAACCAATTATAATTATGTTCGAATCAAATAAAATTTTTGCATCTATTTTTTCCTTCCTACCAAGCACAGTAAGTAACTTTTCAAGGGTGTTTAATTACAAATACTTTCTCTGGAGTATATAATTATTTATATTGAGAAAAAAAAGAATTTAATAAATATCCACATCATATAAAGAAATAAGGGTTAAAGAAAATAAAAATATATAAATAGGTGAAACATGGGTTTGGATTTGCGTCTATTATTCATATTTACCCGTCAAATTTCTACAGAACTAACTAAGTAGTTGCTTTAATTTTGACGCTGCAGTCAAGCATTCAACCAAATATGCGGGAAATTAACGGTTGATAATTCGGTGATAATTTGTTGTTAATGACAGAATCTAGGGATTAGTTACAAATATAAAGTAACTATATAATAAATTAAAGGTCTCAAAGCTTACAATGCTAATTACAAGCTTATATCCATTATTGCTTGAGAGAAAACAGTAGAAGCCACACAAGATTCATAAATGGAGAAATGAAATAAGAAAGTAAACTTTTTCTGTCACACTGCAACAGGTGAGCATCACACTCAATTGTTTTTTCTTTTGTCGAAACACACATCTCTAAAATTAATTTTATGCCCTTGTTCTAGCATTGTGTCCATTTTAGCCACTAGTTACACTTATCTGTGTTCTTATATATAAATCATGTTAATAATAATATTTAATTAATCAATGCATAAAATTATAAACTCTTACAATAAATCAAGAGATCTAGAACAATTAATTAAATAAGATACATGAATTATTATAAATTCTTAATATTAAAGAGAATTGATTGAACAAATCAGCATGCAAAAGAAAGATACGTGGAAATGGTGTAGAAGCAAATTTTTAGGCGTTGATGAGGGGAAATTGAAGTTGCAGCCATAATTGGAGAAGCACTCGAGTAGGGGCAAGATCCTGCAACTGTAAAGACTTCATGTCCACGTGCCATCACGTGTATCTCCAAATACCAAATCAGATTAAACTCATCAATACTGTGTTGTTGCTTGCTGCTATATACTTGTGCAATCATGAGTTCTGAATTGGGAAACTGGCCAATTCCACTTTTGGATAATATTGTCATCGATGAACCACGCATAGCATTGTTCACGTAAATTGCCAAGTGGATATCACTGTGCTTCGCATTACCTCGAGAATAATTATAAATTTAAATTCTCATAATATCTTCTTTTTTTATTTTATTTTTTTTTATTTTGTTTATGTAGTTATCAGGGATTTTATAAGATTATTATATAATAGAACACACAACATATGATATCATGGATAACTAGCATTCACTAAGGGTCCCTTAAGTATGTGTGATTCTTCTACTCTTCTCTTGGACTCGAAGAACTGACTTGAGCATCGATTGGAATTCTTGAAGATACCCCAATCTATTCTCTACTTATTAATCTTCCCCAATGCCATTAGGCAATATCCCTTGAAAGGTTCGCAACAACAAATATAAAATTCTAAATTGGATAGGAGTGGACAAGATAAATATCATGTAAGTAAGAAAAATTTATGATCCAAATATTTTAATATTTTGAATTGAATTAATGTGGTATCAAATTTAGTTATGGAATTTGTTCATGATCATTGATAAAGATCTCAATGCTTTATTCCCTTATGTTCCCAATAACTATCATTACACTATTTTTTTAGTTATTATTTATTATTGGTTAAAATTTATTAAACTACAAAACCATAAGTGAAATTCATTAAATAAAAATTGATTCCTAAAAAAAATTATAATTTCTAAAAAATTTCAGTTAATGATAAATAGCGTGCTCAAAAGATATTATCAAAGTTTGTGTTATGTACTAACATTTTCTCTATTAAAATTCTTTTACGGTAAATAAATTTATGTTATTTATTTTTTTAGTTTATTATTATAGTTTGATTTTCTCTCATTTGAATATTTTTGCCTTTTATATTTCTAATCATTTCAATTTTATTGGTATTTTTTTTCAATTTTTCCTATAAACAGTTGTTCAAAACTTATTATTTTACTACATATATTGAGTTTAAATAGAAAATAAAAATAAAAATACTTTCAGTTTTCAATATAATACCCACGAAAAAAGCTTTTTACTTTCGAAAATCCTATTCCTTTCAATTTTATTTTTTTCAAGTTCTAATAAATTGAACCCAAGAAACTCTATTAAGAGGAATCAATTTGTGCAAATATTATTGTCAATCTGAGGGTTAATAATCTCACAACTTTACTTAAGATTCCTATTTAATGACCAAAAACAACTCTTGCTCAAATTGAAATCTAAACTTAAGCATAAAGTTTAAACGTCTCAATTTTCTAACATAATTATGTTTGATTCTTTTTACAAATTTTTTTGTTGTATAATAAATTTTAGGTAAATATGCTCCAAATTATTATCGTGCGTACACACTCCAGCGAGTTTATTAAATGGGTTAGTTGGTGTATCAGTTTCTCGTTACTATGACTTTTTCTTGTGTACATTTCATAAAATGAGAGCAATGAAGGATGCTATCAATTGAAGAGGAAAAAACACTTAAAAGAGTAAAAGTGTCTAAATGCAAGCAACGGCCAACGGTGACCACCATTTGCGCAACGCCCACCTACCTGTGCAATATAAACTACAGTGTATCTGAAATATTTTTCAATAATTTCTTAACTAATACTTTAATAATAAACTATTAAAAATAAATATATTTTGACTATAATTTTTATGAAAAAAAATAATATTTTATACTTTCAAACAATGGAAGTATAATCTTACAAATTTATCACATACTTTGATTTGTGATTAAATAATAACATAAAATCTGTTTAATTACATTGTCAGTGAATTTACTTACTCACGTATTAGTATTTTAATTTTTAAGAATATAAAAATAATAAACTATTCTTACTTACTGATTAAGAGAATCGTTAAAAAATTATAAAAGTTAGAATTATTTAACTATATCTACTTAATTAATAGAACAGTATCCATATACCCCACGCCCTAAAAGCTACGCTAATTTCTCATTTAGTATGATGATTTAGGTAAAGAAGTTAATGATGTACTTATGTTATTTTTTTTTGGATAATGATGTACTTATGTTACACCCAAAAAAATTATGTACTTATGTTAATCTAATCTCATGTAAGAAAAGCCATACTTATGTCCCTTCGAGCCAAAAAGTAAATTCGAGATCTTAGTTCAAAGTTGTCCGTTCATTATTCCATACTGTTTAAACCTTTTTTTTGGTACAAAAAGAAACTATGTTAAACTAATAAAATTAAAAATATGACATGTACCAAAAGTATTGTGACAAGTAAATTTACATTTTTAGATCAATTATATTAGTTGATCACTCAGATTTAAATCTTATGTTCTTTTAACACATCAAAATGATGATCAAATTTATGTAAGGGATATACCCATAACATCGCATAACAGCACAAGGGAAAATAAAATTATATGGTGTGTTTAAAATCTAAATGATTAGGTATTATTCTTAAAGATACATTAAAATTTGTCGTGTGAGTGTGTTCAATTGCGTAAATTTCCCAGTTCCATTGCGGGACATGATTCTTCTTTGACAACAACTTGTGCAAAATACTTTATACAATTATTATTTATTTGGTAGGCAGTGATTTAATTATTTATTAAATTGAAGCCTCTAACAAATGTTCCACTTTAAATATACTGTAGTTAATTAAATCAAGTCGTATGGATGCTTATCTTATTCTCCCTTCGTCTCAAAATAGGTTGCATCCTATGTTATTTTACATATACTAAAAAAATAAATAAATAAATAATAATTTATAAAACCAACATTATTATTAATATTACCTTAAAAAGATAGAGAGAGACCTTTATTAGGGACATTAGTAAAAAAACACCATTAATATTACATTAAAAAGTTAAATAATACTTATTTTGAGACAAATGTTTTTTTTTTTCAAATATAACATTTATTTTAAAACGCAGAGAATACTTCAAAACGGCATGTTTGATCTTTGCAGAATTAGCTCATCATCTAAAACACCAAGTATTTGATTCAATGATTTCGCAAGTCGCAACACAAATGTTATATTATAATTATTAGAACATTATCTGCAACTTACCAATAAATCATAATTATCAGTTTGATCATTGGTCTATTCATCATAATGTGAGTATTTTGTTAGTTTAATCTGCAAACTTTATAATAAGGCACGAACATTTCGCCTACCTATATTTAGAAAATTTAGAATTAATTATGATCAAAATAACATTTTCTGTTCTCTCTTTTTTTAGGATTAACATTCTCTATTATCTGAAACCCCATCAGCTAATTTTCCCTTTTCAGTTAAATTCTTATCTGCATGTGACAAAGCAATAACTTTTTTAAAATCAAAATAATATAGGAAAATTTCTCAAAAATATACAAAAAAAAAAATGACAAGTTGAAATGCCAAAACATATTAACCAATACAATAAATTAATAATTTACACTGAGTACTTGCCGGATAATATTTGTTAAATGATCCCAAAAATATCCTCTTTATTTTAATTACCTTCAACATAAATATGCTGTTGTTTAATTACCTTCAACATGCCTTATTTTGAGTTAAAATTGGTATTAAAATAAATAAATTAGCTTAAATACTATCTTTATTTTACCAAGAATGAAAAAAGACCGTATGAAAATAATATATAAATAAATAAATCACAACAATATTACTTAAGGTTTAAGGCGAAGGTTAGAGTGTAACATTCATTATCAATTTATAATCTGCTCAGCAGCGAGGTCTCTTCAACGCGCCAAAACACCAAGTTGCTATCACGCGCGACGCAAAACAGAAGGAAAAGCTCTGAAAATCACTTCACGCTCTGCAAAGTGCGAGTGGCAGTCACGTAGTACTTCGCGGTAACTGTATCCAAATAAATACAGCATTTCCGTTTAAGAAAACAATAACGAAAAATAAGTTTCTGTATCGTAACATAACAACGTGTAAAAGAGGTTAGAAATTATTGTTTTTGTGGATACTAAGAAAGAGACTGAGAGAGAAATTTAAGCATTGATCCTTGCTCTCGCTCTCACCCATTTTGATTTTGTACAAAAAAATTATCCCAAAAATTAAAAAATACAAAATTACCTAACAATTTTCCCTTCTATTTTATTTGCTCAGTAAAATAACAACAACAATAAAAAAAAATGTTTGGTATTGCATCGTATAAATCTATGTATGTAAACTGAAGTTGTGTCCTTCAAATCTTGCAACTTTCGTTGGTTCTCATTTTGTCTTTTTTCTCTCTCTAAAATTCTAGAGCGAGAAAGAGGAGAGATCGAAGTGGTGCAACAGTTCAATTGATGAACGAGTGATTGATTATTGATCTATCCTTTTGACTTTCCAATCCATGTTCTCATTTTCCCTTTGATTTCTCCTTCTGGGATTTTTTTTCCTCCCTCCCCTCAATTTGATGATCATTTTCTTAAGGTTTCACATTGGAACAATTGTAGAAAAAAAAAACTTCAATGTTTGAGTTTTTCTTGTTCTCTGTTTGGTCCTAAATGTGCCATCATGATCACCAAAAGCACATGAACAAAGTGGGGTTTGCAAGGAGTTATGTTCATTAGATTGGTGACCCAACATTTTTCCAGAATTGGCATCATCATCTTTGGAGGTTATAAGTCACTACACACACAATCAATGAAACAATTCCACACTTTGTGAATTTGTTATCATTTTTTGTGTCATTATATTTCAGCTCCAAAATTCACCTAATTGAAGCCTCATAAGGGTTTCTTTCTTCTTCTTTTTCTTTTTGATCAGTTCAGATTTGTTTTTTCTAGTGATCATGGGTTGTGCAAGTTCAAAGCAAAAGAAATGTCGGCGATGCAATGCTCCTTATTCTCCTGCTCCCAGAAGCTATTCAATGCACGTTCATCACCCACCTCTAGCAGAAGGTGATAGCTACCATGTTGTGGCACTCACTTCCACAACATTGGGCACTCTCAAACTCAATTCCCCTGCTCCAACTCAAAATTTTGCAAATTGTGACCATGATTTCAAGCTTTCCAATGGCAAGGTTGGAAACACTGAAAGTTTCAGGTTTGATAGTGAGAGCTTTGTGCAAAGGGTTGAGGAGAAGGAGAAGGAGAAGAAGAAGAGTGAGGTATTGGAGAAAGATAAGAAAGAAGAGTTCTCAATGGGGCTAATTGAGGCCAAGACTTGGTCCTACATGATTGAGCAAAAGTTGCCAAAAGTTTTTCCGAAGACCCCAATTAGAACACCACCTGGTGAGCCTGAGACAATCAACACATGGGAACTCATGGAAGGCCTTGAAGACACCACCACGCCTTTCCGGTCGCCGAGCCACTTCCGGAGCTTCTCTTTTGATTTCAATGGGGGTGATGATGTTGGTGTTGGTGTTGGTGATGGTGGCGTTGATGTTGATGTTGATCCACCCAAGATGAGTGTTGTTGCTTCTCCAAAACCCATGTGGCTTCTCATGACTGAGGAGGAGTCAAGACTCAACCCTGCAATCTCAGATTTTGATCCTGAAGTGATTTCCTCATTCAGGAAGTCCTTGCAACAGCTCTCTCCGGATAGCCCCTTCCACCTTCAACCGGTGCCGCCGGGCGATGAAGAAGAGAAGCATGGGACTAAAAAGGGGTCCCCATTTGAGGAAAATGAATTTGTTGTGGATGATGTCAAGGTTGATGATCCATGTGGGAAGGACAAGGTGGTGTTGTACTTCACTAGCTTACGCGGAGTGCGAAAGACTTACGAGGATTGCTGCCAAGTGAGGATGATTCTGAAGGGATTGGGAGTAAGAGTGGATGAGAGGGATGTGTCAATGCATTCAGGGTTCAAGGAAGAGCTTAAAGAGCTATTGGGTGATGGCTATGGTAGTTTAGGATTGCCAAGAGTGTTTCTTGGGGGGAATTACATTGGTGGAGCTGAGGAAATTCAGAGGCTGCATGAGGATGGGAAGCTTGAGAAGCTTTTGGTTTGTTGTGAGAAGATTGAGGACAGTGTTGGAGGTGATGGAGGAGGGGGAGTGTGTGAGGCTTGTGGGGATATAAGGTTTGTTCCTTGTGAAACATGTTGTGGAAGCTGTAAAATTTACTATACAGGTGATGAAGAAAATGAAGAAGAATATGTTGATGGTGAAGTGGGGGAGTGTGGATTCCAGCGTTGCCCTGATTGCAATGAAAATGGACTAATTCGTTGCCCCATGTGTTGCTGTTAGTTCTCAAATTTCCAGGTGACACTTACCAAGAGGTACTAAAAACCAAATTTTTGAGTTTTTGTTCTTCAGGGCATTTTGTATTTTGTGAGATTTTGTTGTACAGTCAAGTTTTTTAATGTGGTGGATACTTACTAGTGAAAGAGTGAATAACGTGTTCTAATCACTGCCCTCTGCATAATCAGTGCAGTTTGCTACATAGTGTATACTTTTTCATTTTCCCTTTTGTACACAATTGCCTTTCTTGCAAAATCAAGGAGATATGCAAAAGAGAATTATAGTTAGTTGCTATGATTTGCATTCTTTCACTTCTTAACGTGTACTCATTTTTTACAAATTTCAAAAAAGATGCGATGTAATTTTGAAAGTTGTTGCATTTGGGGGCCTTAAAGCTTTCTAAGCCTAGTGTTGAACCTGCCTTGAGCTAATTACAGAATGCACTTAAGGGTGTGGGGTTTAAGAGCTCAATGCAATTATCATGCTTGTCATCTTTTTGTTATCAAATTTTGGCCACTACACGAGCTAAGACCGTTAATGGTTGGCACATCTATTCAATTCTAGACCCTGATTTTTTATTGGATTGCAATTGATTGGTTACTGATAAATGAACTGTGGCCAATTTTTTAAAACATCGAGTAATTTATTCGTTCTCTGCTTTACTGGCTTCTTTTAAAACTTCTAATCATGGTTACACATTTTATTAGTTATATATAAAATCATGCTAAGTGGGAACATAAAATAGCATATTAGGTGTACATAGTCTAGGTCAATTTCGGCGAGAGACTGGTGATTGAGTCAAATCATGTTTCTCTGGATGGAATAGCACTAAATATAAATGTGAATGTATCTCCACTATCCTCCCCAAAATAATAGGCATATAGTTTATTTCTAAAAGAGAGCTTTTACGATTTCAAACCTAATAGACGAATTCTTCTAAAACCTACTGAACAGTTCAAAAGCACATAAAGTTTCTTTTAAGTTAAAGAAGTTTCAAAAAGAAGCAGATATAGTTTTTTATTATTCTAATTTAAGGTTTTACTACTTGTTTTTTTTTTTTTTCTTTTATTCTTCTCAACCATTACGCCCAAAGTAGAGGTTTGGTTTTTGGCTTTCAAGAGTATTCTTAGAAGAAACTAATCTGTCAAATTGCCATCAAAAACTGAAGATAAAGACGATTCTTAATGGTGTTTTTTTATACACGTATAAATTTTAACATCACTTTAAAATAAAGGAATTTTAGTCCATTGCTTTGAATTCTGATCATCTAAGCAAGAAAATGACACTGCATGGTCCAAATGGTCCAAAATTCTTAAAGACAAGGTTCACCAATTTTGACTTCATGTTTCACCACAGCATATATTTCCAAAGAAGCTATTTAAAATTGAAAAGGGGATTTTAAGACTTTTATTTACTTGGCTGATCATTACATGGCGGTGCCATATTTGAGGCACCCTATCATGTGAAATAATTGCTACAATTCATAGAGATTACGATTAGAAATCCATGTCGTGCCATTTACAAAAGAATTCACCACTAAGGAACGCCTGAATCATACAAATGATTTGTGCCAAAGAAGCAAACCTTTTTTTTTTCTTTACCTACTTGTGTCCTTTCTTAATTATCTTCTTGTGTTAATGCAATCAATGGACCTAGATGCAAGAAAATCCCTACAAGCTACATGTCCCTTGCCGTCCAATCAAGATCACAAACACATTTAGGTAGTTAGCGGTAGATGATAATTACAGTAGTGCTGAAATAGGTGTAAATGCCAATAGCTTATTTATGTGGAGGGCAGTGTTAAATGTAGAATACACAAATGATGTACATTATTTTTGTTATGGTTTCTTGTGAAATCATAAAAATCACCTAACATTGTCAGTGACCCCCGACAGATATAAACATATTTGATTTAAAAGGGATCAATGCATCATCACAAAGGGTATAGTAATAGATTGGCGTGAAAAATAATTACTTAGTAACTTTATGTTCAAACATATAGTTCTTTTTATTATTATTTGGCATGTTGATCTATAGAAAAACTCGTTAAACCTTTTAGTGGGAGTAAAGTAATACTAGAACTAAGGTATTATCTAATAACTTGCAGAATATGTGGAAAAAAGTTTATACTAATATCATTACTATAGAAAAGAGTCCATATATGAAAATGAATTAAATCAACCGCTACCCGGTTTTGATGGTAAATAAAGAATTACAACTGGCAATCTGGCATATTGTCGTAGGAATACAAAAGGAGGAGACACACGTTGACACTACCCATTCAACAAACCAAGCCCACAAGACCAATCCCCCACGGATTCATTATACATGTAATAGATGTGTACTTCTAACAAAAAAATAAAAAGAATGGATAAATGTGGTTACATTTTCCCATTTACACGGGATAAGGGCCAAGGAGAAAAACTACATACAAATAATTGATATCAATGTATGTAACTTAATATTATTGGACCAAAGTAAGTCGATCGGCTACGGCAAAATGGTGGTTGGGTCGTAATGAAAAATGATGAATTGTTTGCAATGGGATATGCATATGCTGGCTGGGATGTCTATAAAAGAATAGCAATGGAGTTGGCAAGGAATCAATTGCAGCATATAAATATTTAGAAAGTAGTTCACATGTTATTATGAAAATTGTTGGTTGCTTATGTTTTGAAAGTAACAATCCTGTGTGGTAGACAGCGTGAAAAAGAGTTTTGATGCAACCAATCTACTTACACCTGAAACTTTTTTTATGGAGGAAGACAAGGAATGTCTATTTTGCATGTGTCTGGTAACAGCATTCGGTTAAGTGATCCACGACCTAGTTGGAAGTGTCTTCTGTCATACATAGCTTAACATGCCAAAATTCAGACATTAAGTACAAATTTAGAAAAGTAAACCTTTTCCTTTTCTGATTAACATCTTAAGAGAGTTCTTTTCTTCTTCTTTATATTACAATATGGTAGAATGGGATGACACCCCTAATACTACTGAGCAAAACGTCAGAAACGACATGTTCGAACTACTAACAGAAGTCCACCCTGATAATTATTGTGCAAGCTTAAACTCCAACCAGTTTTATCTAGTCGATCGCGGCCTCTTGGGTGCTCAACTAATCCTTGGACGCACAAAATTAAATATAATTTTGTATTTCCCCCAAAATTAATCCATCCCAAACATGAACATAATATAATTTTAGGCACATTTAATATGAAAGTGGACCAGAAGAAACTTGGTACTTACATTGTACCATATGATATATTTTCTAAAAGGGTACACACAAATAAGTGGCTGCTTACCATGGATTTTCCAAAACTACTGATATGAACATTTGCACCAGATGAGTAGCCACACATGTAAAGCAAGTTCATGTCTTATAATACAATAGCAACAAACAAATGCTGATATTTGTTTGTGTTCAACAACTTAACATATTAGACAGCAGTTTATGTTTGGAGTTTCATTTCTTTTCATTCTGGCCCAAATCAGCAGCTGTTTTCGCTGCACGTGTCAGCATATCCGAAACCCAAAGAGCACCTTTGGCAAAGTAGCTACTGTTGGCTATAGCAGTTCCAGCTGCCACGGCGGCTTTTCCAGTAACTGATGCCACGACTATAGCTGTTGTCCCTGTCACTGTTGCAGCTGATTTGGTGAAGTCTGTGACATGATACTTCTCATCCACAGACTTAAAAGTTTCAATGCCTGAATTAATGGTATCAGTCAACCCAATTTTATTGCTGAGTTCAGCAACCTTGGATGCTGCTGTAGATGATACACTATGAGATTCATCAAAAGCTTTTGCCATGACAAATGCATCTTTGCCCAACACATATCCCTTAGCCACCATTGTTTTGACAACCACCTGAGCCATAGTTAGTGCTTCTCCAGGGGAAGCAACAAACTTATCCATGTGAACATCCTGTCAATGAAAACTACATTAACTTAATCAATTATTGAACCCAACAGTAACTAAGAGTGTGTTTAGAATAGCATTTTCACAGCACATCCATTACAAAAATCATGTCCACAAGCCTCAATGATGTAGAAGCTACTTGTATTGCTTCAGATAGATGTGGAGAGAGGATGACGATCCACGTTGTAAAATTCATTCCAAACATGCAGTACGTAAGCCACTAGTTACTCATTATAAAGGGAAAGATTGTTGTGAATATGTAAGGATAAGTTGGTATTTTAATTAATTTACTACTGTTTTTCTTAAATGTAAAAGTAAGGTAATATGTAAAACTACTAACAGCAAGAAGTGATAAATCAAGATAGAAATTCATAAGCCAACTACAAAAATTCATCGAGCTTGCCTCACTAAACTCAAGGTGTCACCATATTTTACAGTCCATCATGAACTAAAATAGATGGCCATACCATTAACTAAGTTACTTCTGCGGACAAGAAGAAAATAAATGGAAAGAACACAATGGTTGGCATCTATCTTAATCAAATAATGTGAGAAGCACCACCTTCTTCAGTACATCAAAAGCAAGCCAGAAATTTGAAGTTTGAGTAGTACTGAGATTCTCATGGATTTTAATTGCATTTATATATTTCTGCTGTTTTAATTGCTCTTTTTTTCCCCCAAAATCACGTGTTAAAAACCTCTATGTGACATGAAATACTAGTAACTTGTGAGAAAATCCAAAATACAAGGTCCTATTTGGTTTTGGGAAATGTTTTTTGTTTTCACCAGAAATTACAAAAATGTCACCTTGTTTTCACTTTATTTCTTGTTTTCCTTTGGAAAATATATTAAAAGATGACATTTTTGTAATTATTTGAGAAAATATAAAATAAAATCAGAAAATATTTCCTTGAACCAAATAACCCTAATTTTTTCAGGGTTGGAATTGAACCATATTGCAGGAAAACAAAGACTTTTCATTCCCCAAGTTTCGAATAACTGCATATTTTTTCATAATAAATATCTTTTCATGTGTGACCCATAGGATCAAAAGGATAACCTAAAATGTATACATTGTTTATGAATATTTTTGAATATGTATAGAAAAATTCTTTTATCATTTTGGTCCAACTAAAAGCAACAGAGCGTTCTAAGGATTTTATTAGGCTTACCTGTGAGGTTGTAATACTGTATTCAGGCTTTGATGCATGACTGCTCCAATTATCGTAGTCATTTACATAAGCTTCATAGCGTGAAATGAATATACATTGGTCCAAGATCATGGATCCCTGAAAAAACATTGAACCAAAATATGCAGGTTAGCAAACAATATTCAAGTGAGAACAATGCCACATCACTGAAAAGTTCATTTTCTGCAACATCACAAGATGAATTTGATTGAAGGGGTACAAATAAAACATTTTTAAGTAACAAATTTTCACTAATGTAATGCAATTGAAATTTCTTATAAAATTATTTTTTATCATCCTTTGTAGGACTATGTTAAGAAAGGACAGGATGCAATAAGGGTACTTATCATTATGTAGATTATTAACTTGAATACATCTAGAAACAAAATACAACCATCTACCCCATCAGAAGGCAAAAGAAAAACTTATATAGCAAGATTTCACATCCATCTTGCACTTAAGCAGGAAAGCAAAACACCATCGCCTATTACACACTATGAAGCCTAGACAGTGACAAGGACACGGAGCATGGGAACACGCCAAGTTCTAAAACTTGTAGGGCATGAAAATGGTGTATATAAGTGTGTATTATATTGTTGTCTTGAAAATTTAAGGGAAAAGGATTCATAATTTGTAAGAACATTTATATAAGCTTCAAGTCTTACAATATCTTAATAAAGGTCATATATGGCAATACTTGCTATTCTGTAAGCCTCGTCTAGAAAACATGGAGCATCATTTCTATTGACATTAAACACTTTCCTAAATGAACTTGCCCCAGTAGAAATAATAATGTAGCACATGTACATGTACACACTGACACAATTAAAAAAAATGCTGTGTGAGTATCTAAAGATCAACTTCATTTTGCTATCCACCATTGTTGTCGTCACCATTGGCCAAGATGACATCCACCAACTCTATTTCAGGGAGGGGTGGATAGGGGGGGTGAAGTGAACAAGTTGGGGAGAAATGAACAACTTTGTATGTGTGTTCTTGACTTGCACTGTAACTCTCCTTATCAGGGTCATAATAATTATAAACTATCTACTTATGGATGTGCATTGAACATATTGTCATTGTGTCAGTCAGACACATCTCCTGCACACTGATGCGGCACCAAAATGGTGTGTTCATGTGTTATAGATTACAAATATTAATCTAATGCATGATTATGAAACAGAAATAATGGAATTGGCTATATGTTATGTCAATCCATGATATCCAACAAGAGGGCAAGGAAGTAAGAGAATAAGCAACTTACATTTAGCAATAATGCAGTTTCCAGGGCATAAGCATCTCGATAAGTCACATATGCAGTAGACGCATTTTCACCAGATCTGTATCATGACAAAAAGGCTATTATTTATATTGTTTCCAAGAAATCTTGATAGATTATAACTACAACATCGATTAGCAATTCTATCATTTAGGCCTTGCGACTTGGAAGTATACAATCCTTCAATATAACAATACAGCAAGCAACACATTATTAACATCTTTAAATTGTTCTATATAAGCATGCTAATTGTTATTGATTGGTTATAAAGAATACATCTCAACGACATATAAGAAGGGAAACTTACAGCTTCCAACAATAAGTAATGTGAAGGCTATTGAAAAATTTATCCATTCATAGTCGAAACCAAAAACTTTATTTGAAAAACAGGATAAATACATTGCAAAAAGTTCAATCTAATTTGTTTCTGGGTAAAACTGCAAGGCATTATATAAAATGAAGTTGAAATAAACTAGAAATCTGGAATCTATCAAATATGAAGTTTTGGACACAGAATAAACACTTTCCTTCAATTACCTAATGCATAGAAAATGTAGATTCTGATTGATGAAGCACAATCACCCAAAGGAAAATATAGATTCTGACTTTTTTGCCATGTCATTATGTTTGTAGTCCACCATACTAATCTGAATGAGGGGCTCATAACAAATAATTAATAATGTTCTTTTATTAAATAAGGCTAGTTAACTGTCCTGTCTCTCTCTCTCTCTCTCTCTCAGCCACACACACACACACACACATATCCTATCAAAAGGTTCAATTTTGATATACAGGAATTTAATTTTACCAGTAAGGTTAAGCAACATTACCTTAATATTTCAATATGCTCAATTAAACCACAGTATGTAAAAAAATTCCGCACATCATCCTCTGTTGCTCTTGGGGATAAGTTTGTAACTAGAGCAGTGTAACCACCACTATACATCCTAGTCAAGTGACTCAATCCCAAATTGGTAAAAATAGAACCAGAGTCAACAAACCTGCAGAAATCAAAGCAAGTGAAAAAAACTTGACAACTTATTAGAGAAAAAGAGTAACTCTATAAGGATCATCCATGCAACTTCAGACACTGATGGTGGGAATAGGCTTTCCTTTCCCTTTCATTTCTCCAGTAATAAGGCCATGCATTGTTAAAAAGAAACAATGAAGATAAGCAGAACTACAGTGAAATTATAGAAAACATTATCTATCATTTAGTTGCATTCTCTTCATCCACAAGAGATTGTAAATTCCAAATATTTAGTGGTCCCCAACAGATATCAGCCTCAATTTTAACACACAGAACTATGTCACAGATCACATGCCTATATCATTTATATAGTTTTATTTAATATATTAGCACACATATCAATTATCAACTCTTGACATGCAAGGAAACATCGTATTGATCACATTTGAGAAAGAAGAGTGCCCAGTAACTGAAGACAGAATTTTTTCACACTCCAAAAACCAATGAAAACGAATCCAACTCAATCAAATTCTAAAATCTCAAACTGGGTTTGGAATTTGGATATGAAGGATCACCCATTAGCCAAATTGATAGCATCAATAAAAATCATTAGAAAAACCAATTGTTATGACCCGCAAGAGAGAGACAGAACAAAAAATTCAAACAAAACAATTCAAAAACAACAACATCAATGTGGGAAAACAAAAGAGGTTGAAGAAAACTATAGTGAATACCAGAAAAAAAGTGTTGGAAGATCAAAACTGGCGAAGTGCTTTACCTGACAATTCTTGTCGGCAAACTGAAACAGAGGAGAGTAGAGAGAGAGAGAGAGAGAGAGAGAATATGAGTCAGCAGATAATGAATCCAAAGTGGAATTGTTTCATTTTGTGATTGGAGCGATGGAAAATGGTAAATCTATGGAATCTCACGCGCTGAACATTTGTCTTGTGCAGCATTCTGGTTGGTTCTTATACATGTATAAAGTACGTGTATCAATTCCATTCCATCAATTTAATTCTAGATATTATTAAACAATAAATTTAATTCTTTACAATTAAATTAATCAATTCAACTTTTAAATTTGATAAGGAGTACTACTAATTTAATTCTTAAATTTGATAATAATAATAATAATAGCTAATTTAATGTCTGAAATTAAAAACTAATTTGACTCATGTAACAAATTATAAAATAAAATAACTGATAGCTAATAAAAAATATCGATTGTTAACTTGAGCTGTAATTGTTATTTTAGAAAATGATTTAATATTTGACTCAAAATGTACTTGTTTAAATTTTTTAATATTTATTTTATTATAAAGTGTAAAATTTTCATTTTCAAAGTAACTAAAATACATGAAGTATAAGTTTTCGTTAGTAAGAACTAGTAATTAAGATCTTGTACATCTATTTGGTCAAGATATATTCAAGAAAGATGCTTTTAGATATCTAGGATTAATTTTGCAAAAATGTGAAGAGATTGATGAAGATGTAAATTGTAGAATCAAAGCAAGATAGATGAAATGACAGAATGCATCTGAATTTTTGTATTACCGTAAAATTTTCCTTAAGTTAAAAGGAAAATATTATAGAACAACATTAAAACATGCAATGTTATATGAAATTGAATGTTGGTCAGTACATAGACAACATAAGCATAAAATAGGGGTAACATAAATGAAGATGTTAAGGTGAATGTGTGGTTATATGGAGATTGATAAGATAAGAAATGCAAATATTCAAAGAAAGGTAGCCGTATGTGTGAATAAAAAGATGAGAGAACATAGATTGAGTAGTTTGGACATGTAATGAGACGCCTCATAGATGCTTCAATAAAAATAAAAGTTTGTTACCAAGAGTTTGACACAAAGAGAGATAGAAATAAACTGAAACTTATATGAAAAAATGTAGTTAAATAAGACTTAATGGAGTGAGAGATAGATTGTCGAACAGTGTGTTTTATGACAAAATAGAGAAAAACTATAAACTTAAAAGAGGGTTAGACTCCTTATTTATCTTTATGTTCTAGATAATTTATTTTTAATTTTTCCCTCTTCATCTCTCTCCTCCTTCTTTATTCTTTTTCTTCTTTTATCTTATTTTCTTTTCTATTATTTTATTGGATTCATCTAATACCGACTCTAATTAACTTGAGATAAAGATATTTTTGATTTTGATGTTCAAAGTGTAAAATTTTTTGAGTTTGTTAAAATGACTTATATTTTAAATAAAAATAAAAAAGAGCATTTGTACCACTTAAGAAAATAAAAAATTAATTTATATCCACTTTTGAAAAATGACAAATTTAATAATATATTAAATGTTTTGTAATTGGAAGATTTTAAATTATTTGTTAATTTCTAAGAATGTCTCTAATGAAAACTTTAATCATTGATTTTTAATAAATGTGTCATTAGTGAGTAGTAGTTTTTTTTCTTTTCTTAATCATCTGGTCTGGCGCGTGATATTTATATTGTTCTCCAAAAAGCGTGAGCAATAAAGGATTGCAGCATTGATTTTTCATGATTTATTATTGTCAAAGTTGTCTAGTTGGTGGCAAAGATTAATAGATTATTGCATATGCAAAGTCGGCTATTAAAACGATAGCTTTATGCTGCGTTTCATTTTCAAAGTTAACTTTTTGGAAATGGTTTTGTTTATGAGTTTAATGCAAAGTTTATGCTTTTTCAACCAAAAAAGATACAATCCTTTCTTCAAGTTAACTTTTTGGAGATGATGTTGCTTAATGCAAAATTTATGCTTTTGAAGAAAGAAAAAAATAAGATACGATCCTTACTTCTTACTTAGTCGATAATTTCCATAAAATTATACTCTTTCCATCCCGCTTTATTTGACATTTTGTCCAATTTTTAATTAATTTTATTATCATTTTACAATATTAGTAAAATATTAGTAAAGTCTTAGATATAATTTTTACTGCCTTTAATAATTTCTTGTGAAGTAAAAATAACTATAAATGAGAGAAAAATTAATTAACATAAAAGAGATGGAATATATTAGGAAATTGCATTATAATTTTAATGAAATCTAAAAAATTAATTTCATTTCTTAGTTTCAATCCCAAAATCTTAAATGTCAAACAAAATGGGATGAATGGACTATTTTTAATTCTTATTCTTATTTCATGCTTTAATTTAGTTTTTATTATTCTTTTCCAATTTTGTTTCCTATTTTTTAATGAGTTTAATTAATTGATATATTATCAACATTTTTATATTGATAATCATAAAATTTAATGATTTTCAATTACTTATCAATCAATGATTAAATGATAATGTACAAAATTAATACTATTAAAACATTCAAATTAAATCAATGTTTCATTTGATTTTAACATTCTTTTCTGTTAACTTCCACTTGAACACTTGACAAAAATGGTGCTACGTGGCTTACACATTGTTAATGTATTTTTGTTGGCATCTTTACATTTTTTTTCTCCCTTTCTATTTTTGAGTATTTCTATCATTTAAAAAAAATGAAAGTAACAATATTTGTTGTACACTTTATTGATATATTTTTATTTTTCTTTTCTATCATATCATATCATATCATTCATTATATCTATGTTTTTTATTTATTTTTTCTTTCTCTTTAAATGTGAACTAGCATTTGGAGAATTCATATATATTTTTCATTTAAACAAATGCTATGTACCCATTAGTATCTTAATACCAACTTCAAGCTTCATTTCAAGCGTAGCTATGGCAACCACCTACTCCCTCGTGGCCTCGTCTACACACCGTCTCTCGGTGTAATTACAATCCTAAGCATAAGATAGCAATGGCATATGGTTAAAATTAATAACTTTATATAATAAGGAATTAAAATATATTTTTCTCTAATTCAAATTGGGTTGACATTTTATTTCCTATCATTTTAAAAATAAATATTTATTATACATATTTAGATAGTTTTCTTTTTCCAACAAGTCATTGATTCAAGTAGTACTGGATTCGATTTCCTTAAATAAGGTCTTGAGTTAAAATCTTGTGGTTGTGGATAGAAAAAATATGATTGGGAGGAGAGAAATGATAATCTCATTAAAGGTGGTCCGTCATATTTTTTCACGAAAATTAATCATAACAAAGTCAGTAAATACTTCATATCAATAAGATGGTTATGAAAAAAGATACTTTCCTTTTTCTTAAGTTTTGTATAGTTCCATACTATCATGTCATGAATTTGTTTTCTATTTTTTAGATTTTGTTGAAGCTTGTTTCCATGTACATATATTGATGATCTAGAGCCAACAGAAACTACTTTTGCTTCATTTCATTTATGGTATTAGAGCCAGACTTTGAGAACCTCCGATCTTGGATATGGCATACGCGACTAAGAATGAAAGTGGGTGATAATCGAAGAAACTGATTTCTCCTTATGATCTGTATTTATGTGTCAACCCAAGGAAATGTCATCACTTAAGTGCAATTGAAGGGTCAAAATTATGATAAATGGGCTCGTGTAGTACATAAAATTGGAATATGTGTGAGATTGACTAGTAAAACCCTATGGACTCGTGTAGAACACCTATATCTGAACATGATCAATGTCTTTTACATTACAATTACAAATTATGCAACAATTTTTGTGAGGAAATAAAAAAATGAAAAGAAAAATAAAAGAAGAGCGTCTTAGGCCTGGGTTCCAAATTGGGCCACCGGTGAGCAACATTTTCACTAAAGCTCTGGACTCAAAATGCTGAAATTTGATTTGGGCTATGTGCTAACAATGTAGTCCAATACCAAAATATTTTGGACCAATATATGATTTGGGCTCCAAATGATTGGACTATACGAGTTTCTTTTTTCTTTTTTCTTTTTTTTTTAAGTCAGATGGTTTCTTGGACGATTGTAGACCTTAACACACAATTTGGGATCTATAAAGTTACGATTCGAAAGTAGGTGATTAGCAACAAAAATATAAAATAAATAATAAGTAAATTAAATAATATTTTTTTATTTACATATGCATGTTTTGTTTCTTATTTATTTAGTTTAAAGAGTTTGGTGGACCATTTTTCACAAAATTTTATTTACTATTACTATGTTTGTTTCTTAATTTAATTTAGAGAGTTGATTTAACTCAGGCAACTTGTCAACTCTCATTTTTAAAAGGAAATACGTTAATTAGGACAGCTCATCAATTCTCACTTTTAAGAAAGAGTCATTTTAGCTTGAATAGCTTGGTAGACCATTTTTTGTACTAAACTTTTGTTTGTTATATTTATTTTTCAACATAAATAATGAAGATAATTTAGACACCTTATAAACTCGTGTTTTTAAAAGGAGACAATTTGGTTCACTATAAGTATTTTAAAAAACAATAAATACCTTTCTTCGTTTCATTTTTTCTTTACACTGATTCTTTCCTTTCTATTTCAGTCCTAATCTACTTTTGGGTATACTGAATAGTGTTGTTCTATATACACAAAAGGATCACCACCATATATACATAGAAGGAAAATAGTCTTTTGAAGCGGAAAAGGAAAGGAAAATAGTCTTTACAATATAATAATTATTTTTTCCAAACCTGCTCTATCTGTAGCAAAATATATAAAATAGAGAATATCACAGATTTTCAGGATAGATATATTCGCTTTCTTATAAAAACTATGTCCAAAAATCTTTGAAATTCTATTAAATATATTCTGCTTCTGATTTGAACATCATCGTAATGTATGAATTGATGATCCAACAAAAAGCTGCTGAACTTTGACCATGACCCCTGCTGATCCTACAGAACTGCATGATTTCATTTATTCATCACACTCAACTTTTTTAAGAATGGATCGAAACACATGCCTTTGACTACCACATAAAACACCAACTCCTAAGGGCCTTCATTTGTTACATAAACATTATGCAACTCTTATTTAATTTATATGTAGTTCATATTGTTTTGTTAATTTGTCTCAATTTACTCAATAAGGGTGTAAGGTATCAGAAAGGGCTCTTATATAAAGCGCGTCACTACCTCAAGATTTAAAATGAAGCCAACACAGGGCTCTTCTATAAAGCGTCATTACCTCAAAATTTAATACCTATTTTAGCTTCTTATTATGTTCCGGAGATATTTTAGTGCAAAAAATATTTTTTTACACTTACTAGGAAAAAAGTCCTTAATTACAAATTTTTCTAATTATTCTATTTCCTATTTTTATACTTATTAGGAAAAAGAGAAATAAATTTTTTAACCACAATAATTAGAATTTTTGATTTCTGGGTGAGACGCCAAGAATCTTTACAAATTTTGATTTTTTTGATCTGATTATGAAACTAATTTTCTATTTAGGACTTAATTAGTCTCATTTAAAGTTTTTTATCCCTTTCAAGAGTGTATTTTATACAAATTAAACTCAAATTATTTTCTACAAATTTAATGTGTTATCAATTAAACTACATCAAATAAGAAAAAACAGAAACAATTTGATAGAACATTAAATGGTAAATGAAAATGAAAACATAGTATTCAGTAATTTACAGTTAGTAATTTGAATGGGGCAGATGAAAAAAAAAAATGGGAATTGAGTACAAAGTGAAGTAGTAAAACCCTAACTAATAATTATGGCGATGCCCCCGTTGGGTACGTATGCCATGATTGGACCACATTGAAGTTCGTGCCATGGTGCACAGTTGATGTAAGAAGCTCAGCTGAGGCTGTTTTTGTTGAGAAAAGGCTCGACTTTGGTCCAATGATTTTTGCGATTCAGGTTATCGTTTGCATGTCTGTACGGCCTCTTAATTACCCATTTACCCTGACACTCTCACACGCCCATGCATATCCAACCCAAACCCTCTCTTTTACCTTCTTTGGAAAATCTACACTAGTAAATCAAATGTAATTAGTAAAATGATACCAAAATAATGTACAACATACAAGATTAAGATGCCCATCATTATCAAATTAGAATGTAAAGACGAAATCAACAATATCCAACAAGTTAATAGATAACTAAATTTCTTAAACGTATTAATAGGAGTTTAATTTTTGATCATATGCATGAAAAAAACTTTGTTAAAAAAATAGAATTCACTTTAATAATTTCTATCTATGTCTCAAGTGTTAACCGCATAACTTTTGGCTATCTAAATATTTCACTTCTAGCAAAAAATGTGAAACAAAAAATTAAACAATTTAGTGAGTGTACGTATAAATTGTCATTAAAGCAACCCACCCTCTGTTTTCAAAAGCATCTTCAATTTTATCTTATTTTTTCAGTAAAAGTGTATATATTGAACCTCTTGTTATCACAATTGAAACCGTAAAACAAATATGCTTTTAAATAATTTGTTAATACTAGCTGAGATATATATTTATTAATTGTTAATCACATGGATCAAGTAGTACATGATTTTTTTTCTTAATTAATAATTTTGAATTCAAATCCTAAATATTCAGTTATATTAAATATTAAAAAAGAAAATTTTCTTGCTTATAATCATCATAATTGACTCAAACATAATTATCCCATGCAAAAGATAGTTGCTCTGGATTTTCTAAATTTGCATTTGTTTTGTGTTAGACACGTATAACATTTTAATATGTATATGATATGAAGAAAAGAGGGCAGGGTTCTCTGGCAGCTCTCTATACTAGCTTCTTACTAGATTACATTTAATATATATATTCTTCATTTTTTTTCTGCTTTAATTTTTTTAATTTTTTTGTAATGGAGAGACAACATCTATGAAGAAAATCCAATTTCGGAGCTCAGCTGAAACCAATCAACTTATGATTGTCATGCGCATCACATGACATGTTAATATTTTAACTGCCCTTACAAGATTAAAGAAACCAACTATAAATTTTTTACAGTTAAATTCTATATGTTCATATTACAGTTTTATTTTATTTTATTTATCATCACATTATTTATTATATTTATTACCATTTCCCCCATGATATATACACCCTAAGAAAGTGGGAAAAAATATTTATTTTCATAAATTAAAATAACCGAATCTCAAAGTTAACTCACTTCTAAACACTTCAGAATATTTATCTTTTACTCCGACTTGTTAAAATCCTTCTCTAGTAGATTAAAAGAAAATTATTAACCAACATGGATTCGATTTTCTTTTAGTATTTTTTTTAGCAGATACAATAAATATATTCTATTGAAAGAAATTACAAGAACAATTGATGCAATGCAACTATATACTTAAAATTCTAACTCGATATTATTAATTAAAACAGAACAATCCTTGTCAGCTAACATTTTTTTATACAGTATAATACGGCCATTTTCATACATTTCTTTTTTCTACTGAACTTTTTCATACAATTCTTAATAAACCGTATAGTTTTTTTGTTTATTTAAATATGATGATATAAATAGACGAACATAGAGAGCCAAATTACAGTTACATGTTAAACTCACAAAGTTCAAAATTTCAGTTATTTGACTTTGAATATATCCCTGTGCTTAAACGAGTGGTGATACAAGCAAAACATATCAATTTCTAGACTGACATATTTGATCCATTTGGGCAGGGTTTACAATGAATATGACCACAAGGCTTGTTCTCTCGTATCATTTTCCAACTGCAGCGTATGGATCATATGGCTCATCAACAAGATCTTGTATAAACGTTTAGTCCCTTTCCTCTATTATCGTCCTAACAACATTTGCAGGACTTGTTTATTACCAATCCATAGCTAGCTTGTTCTTGCAACAAACTTCCATGCAACTTGCAAGGTAAAGCCACATTTTGGTAGCAAGATATATCACACACAACCTTATTTGTTTCTGCTCAAAGCATAGCTATAGCTTCAGTACGTACCTAATATCGAAATATAAAACATTCAGTGTCAGTAACCTGTTCAATAATTTGTGATATAATACACTAACACGTTTCTCTTGCTGTATGCGTTGCTTTAAATTGGAATTAAATATTACTTTTTTTGATCAACAAATATAAATGATTAATATTATTAATTTTTGTTAGCAAAAATGATCCAACTATAATCTTTTCTTTCTTTCCTTTTCCCTTAACCATCAAACTATCATAATTATATCTCTTGGAATTAAAATATTACTACATCACATACTTGAGATTGAGTCGGCATGGTAAATGGCTTGTGGCCAACTCATGGAATATAGACACATGAACAAAAAATATATGAAAATAAGACTTAATTTGTCGGTGCGAAGTTACTCTAGCTTAATTAATAATTTCAAATACGAGTCTTTAATTAGCGTGTAATTATGTTCAATATAGCATGTAATTGTAATATTCAATACGTAGAGAAAAATTGTGTCGCCTATTGACAATTCTATTTAGTTTGAATAAGATTATCGATCTAGTGAAACATACTTATGTTTCGTACAAAAAAAAAATATAAAAACAAGAATCTGGTAAAAATATCATATGATGATTATGTTTAAGCTCCCAGCTGCTATATTGAAGTTATACCATCACATATACCAAGAAATATTGCCGACAAATGTTTGTATACTGCAAAAAGGAATACACTAATTGTTTGGCTTGTTCTCATTAATATAAACTTTATTAAAATTGAACTTCATTATAGTAATATGAGTTTACGCTATTTGTGAATGACGACATATTACGCAAATTGATATATTCTCACCGACAGTATTATATTACGAAATTATTTATTAGTATGATATATGATACTGGTAAGCAAATTATATATATATATATATATATATATATATATATATCAACAAAGAGAAATCTAACAACTAATCATTTATATGAAAAGGAAGAGTGAATGGATATTGAATCGATGTTTAAGTTCATAAATATATTGAAAAAGGAAAAAGTGGTGCACTTAGGTGAGGGCATGCAGTGGAGGGTAACTCTAGTTAGTGAATATAACAAGGTGGAAATGAAGAGTACTATTGATAAAAAAAAGTTGATGCATGACCGGAATTGGGATGGTGTTTTGGGTGATCAAAACTTCCACAAGTTGTGTCCGTGAACAATAATTGTGAGGCAAGCAACAAAAGGGTACGGAGATATATGAATCATCAGATATATATCAGAATGTTAAATATCTTTAAAAAAAAAAAAAAAAATCTAACACGGTGGAAGGTGGTGGTGTCCAAGATAGCTTGGTCGTGTCGGTGATAAATGTGAAGTTAATTAATGACACCAAACATTAAAATGACACCAAATATTAAAATGAATTGATGATGCGTGGATGAAGAGAAATGGATAGGAAGGGTGGTCGAGCAATGTTAATGGTGGACACACTGTAGCATTTTTCATTGTAAATATAGAAGAGAAGATAAGGTCACAAATGATCACAGTTGTTTTTTAGTAATTGTGATCATGGTACACGCATAAAAGAAACAACGTTCTTACGTTCTTACTCTCTTCTCTATTTTTTTTTCTTTTTCTTTTTTTGATATATTTTGTTTTGTCTGCTACAACTATTTTTTTTAGAAGCAAACAACAATTTGCTAAGATGATTCTTCTTTCTTCTTCATATTTCCACGCATATAACATAACGTATTTATGCATGCATGCCTAATACTTCTATTCAAGCTTTTTTTGTTAAATTTTTACAACGTAAACTATGTTTACATAATATTGTTAAATAATTGTTAATATACATAAAATTTTCTGAGTATTAGGAAATATTTTTTATTAGCTGATTGATTTCTTGAGAAGCTATTTAGAATTGAAGTATTGGTTAAAATAGTTAAAGAATCTACAGCAATATTTGATTTACACAAGTTTAGTAAATATTTTGCTTATCACATGAACTAGCAAAGTTATTTATTTTATTGAATTTGATTACATGATAACAAACTCGAAATTGGTTGTACATTTCTTTTCTTAAATTAAAATTTTAATCAAATTAAAGAATTGTACAAAGGTAACAATACGTGATTGAATGATAACTGTACATATAAGACGCAACAGGGTTTAAATCTAAAACATTAAAAAATATGAATTAGTTGGCTAACTAACCTCATTTTTTCATATTTCAATTTTTGTATTCACTTTCCAGTCTTTTAATTGCATTATTAATTAAATTTTGTCTTGTGTTAGAAATCACAAATATCTTTTGAGTCATTAGATCAAAAACTAATGTTAATTACGGTGTCTAACTCTTATTAATCAAAAAGATTTTACATATACAAAAAATCAAATACATATTTTTTCACGAAATAAATTATTCTTTCATCAAATATGAACCTTACATTATAAATTCCCATATTTCCATCCTATTTATGAATTCCCTTATTTCCATCCTGTTTTAAGGTGTGTAGATTGAAAGAGCGTCCAATATTCTTAATCCTTTGCTAACAGAGTAAACAGTCATATCAGTGATTTCACTCTCATACTGTTGTTGTTACTTTCCCACAATTACGCTAGTATTTTAGAATGACAACAAACAAAATATAGAAAAAACAACTACTTAAGTGAAATCGTTACATCAAAAAACCGGCAAAAGAAAATAGAGCACGCTTCCCCTTGAATAACCACTAGATTCCAAACTCTCTCACTTTTCACTTGTGAACGAAGACACTTTCTGAGGGTATTTGTCTCAATTAAGTGTCTCTTTCTGAACACTAAAAGTCTAAAGTGTGGATTTCTATATTATTTAACCAACCGTCCAACATTAGACCAAATCACTCATTCACGTCAAATACTTTCAGGCCTTATTATAGAAACCTGAGCCCAACTTTGCCGACACAATACCAAGTAATTAAAACCGGTCTCCAAAATGTTCATGTTACACTTACAACCTCCATTAACTAACAATTTTATCCACACTTTCCGTTACAATGAGTAGTGTTTAGCACGAGTATTTCAATCTACACATAACCTCATAATTATATCTTTTCATTCTTTATGATAAATAATTTATGTTTCAGTCAAATAAAATAAGTCTAAATATACAGGCCACAAAATTCATAATTATGTGTATGTTTAATTTTTGGATGAAAAAGTATATTGAGACAAAAATAAACCTTTATTTTTGTTTTCATTTTACTTTTATCGATTAAATTTATATTAGAATACGCACATAATATTTTTAATTTTAATCCAAATATGCAGATTGATACAGAATAAACAAAAACATTAAATATATATATATATATATATATATATATATATATATATATTTATATTTCTGCATCAAATATGCATCTCTTACGTACCACTCTGACTTCCAACCTCTACCTGACTGGAGCCATATATATTAAAGGTACATAACTAGTAAGAACCTTAATAAATTTAACAAGTGCTAAATTTTGACCATCCATAAAAAGAGGCACATACATATATATGTAGCTGGTACAAGCACTTAAATTTTTATTGGAAAAAAGAGAAAAACAACTAGTTATGAAAATGCCCTACCTGCCATATGGGAGGTACAGCCTCAAAAACTGAACTCTCCCAGGCTCTCAGCACACCTAGAATGAAGTACAATACTCTTATAATAATAATAATTTAATTAATAACACTCTCTTTGGATATAAAAATAAAAAATAAAAATCATAACACTCTCTCATTGATTAAGTAGGCTCCTAATGATTCCAGCCTCAGCACTATCAGCATCAATTGTGGTCAACAACTGAGACAGTCGCTCGCTCAAGTCACTCACCTCTCTATGCAAGCCTCTGATGTAGTTGCAGGTCTCTTGTAGGACCTTTGACGCTGAAACCTGCACTGGTATAACAAAGTCAGTATTCTTGATTACCTACGAGTCGCGCCTTCTGCAACGCACACACACACAAACATGTTGTACTTTGCATGAAAAACTGCTTGCGTTGAATTGAATGAGAAAAGGAAGAAACATGTATGTTAGAGTCCAACACACATGCTATCTGACCAAATTGTTATTATGACTATATGCTCCAAGATTCGTTTCATTTCATGCATGAGTTTGGTCAAAATTAATCAGTTACTATTTTTTTAAGATAGCACAAAATTATTTTAACTTAATTAATAATTTTCAGTCTGAATTATGAGTTGTAATTACATTAAATATTTGAAAAAAAATTATTATCTATAATAATTCTACGTGTTCCAATAAGACTATCTACGACCGATAAAACATACATGTGATATTTATAAGAAAATACTAGTTGTATTGCTGTATCTGTTGGCATTTTATTTTTTATTTTTTTAAGAATGAAATAATTAAGTTATATAATATAACACTCCTTCAAAAATAAACTGAAATTAGTGAGTATGTAGTTATCAGTTAAAATAGTGAAATGGGTCAAAAAATGTGTACACTAAAAGTTAGTATAGTTGTTATATATACACATATAATATGTTATCTTTATCTTTGTAAATACAGTATATATTTATACAGTCAATGGGAACGCTTTAAAATCTAAGAGATCTGTATAGATTTTGGAATTGTTTGGAACTTGGTCCTCAATATACGGGTCAAATTCTGACTATCCTTGGACTCGTCATTTATCATTTATTATAGTACAATTGACATGTTCAGCACGAGCCATACCACTATGATCGGTAGCATAATCCTACTATATCGTTTCACATGTACAGTAACAAATAAGCAAGTTGTTTCTGTGTTTGTATCAGAGATATATATCATTATCACCATACGTGAAGTTGAAACTATATGTTTTCTGTGAGCCAGAAAAGCTCCAGCCTAAGCTAGATACACATGCCACACCATGTGCAGGAACAACCACAAAAAAATTCAAGGAAAAATAATAAAGAATTAAATTAAACTACTAGTAAATATGTATATATGAGTATGTATAATTCTACTTTGGTTCCACATACCAGATATGATTTTCCATGTTTACTGGAAGTTAACAGATACATACTGCCTTTTAGTGTCAATTACTTAGATAATTTTGTGTAATTTCACAAAACTTCAAGGGTGTCAGTCTAATTTGATCCAATAGTTATAACTTTGACATTGCAAAGGTGATTTCTTATTTCTCAGAGTTTCCAAACACGCATTACAGTATACATGATTGTGATAATGGAAGAGCTAGATAATGTTTCGTACCTTGTCAGATCGCCTATTGCGAATCTCAGGAACAAGTTGGCGCAATTTGGAAACAAGTTCGATGATTTGGTCATCGGAGATCCTTGTAGACCCTGAATGTTGTCTGGATCTTCGGCTAGACATGTCCCTAGCTAGCTAGAGCTTGGTCTTTTTGTACTTGGTCTGTGTATAAATATCTTCAAAGTGCAAGCTATAGCCTAGTTTGCTGCTATAACCAGAGGTATATGTGTATGATAAGTTGTACTAGTAATAATATAGAAGGAGAAGAAAGCAAGAGGAAACAAATTAAGAATGAATGGTTATGGGTTGGGAAGTAGGAAATAAAACACATGGTGTTAGTGGAAGGAGGGGGGGAGGGGATATATAGGGTAGTAGGAGGAAGAAGAGTAGAGTGTTAGAGATATCATATAATTAAGGATGGGCAAGGACCACAATGACAGGAGAGAGATAGAGAGAGTACAACAACGTAGACAGCATTGTTGAATAATGTCAAGAAAACATTGATTTGGCCATTGCATCGGAAAAGCAATGGAGTAGTAGCCTTAGTAGTTAGTGTTTGAAATTTAGATATGACAATTTGTTAATTAAATTAACACTCAAAATCAATTTCACATCCCCAAACTCTCATAATTATTTTCTGGATTTTGGGTATTCCAGGTATTTACTGCTGAGAATTAGAGAGTTATTGTTAAGATATCAAAATTCATTAAAAAAAATTGATATCTTTTAATGAATATTTTTCATACCATATTATAGAAAAATATTTTTTAGGAGAGGTTGGTCTCAGTTCAAAGTTTCAATTATTTGTGTTATTATCTTATTAGAATTGCAATTTTACGTCAATAATGTATGGTAACTTTTAATAGTATTTTCACCTTAATAATCTATCTTGACGTTTAATACAAATTTTTATTATATAGGTTATCAAACTAAAAATTCAATGCAATTAGAGAACAACGTACACTAAATATACTTAAAAAAAATTAATTACATCCAAATTTTGTTATTAATTTTTATACTTATTTTTACATTTATTTTTTATTTAATCACTTCATTGTTATATTTATTATTCTTTGTTCATATTTCTTTAATGTTCAAATCTCATTAGAGTGTGAAAAAACATTTATTATATTATTTTTCTAAAAATTCAAGTGCAATAACAATCTGGGCTCTCCTCTGCTGGAATTGAAAAGAAAGAAAAAAAATATTAAACAAAACTTTCACCCATGCATATCTGAAAAGGACAAAACCACTTGTTCAGTTAATGCATTCTCTTCCCTGAATTCCTAATAATAAAAAACGAAATTTAAAATTAATTTATAAATAAAAGGAGTTATGCTACTCTTTTGGAAAAAGCAAACATGTCGTTTTTTAGCAAAACATAAGGAGACTTGAATTCTTTCTAATCAATTGGAGTATCCAACAAGAGAAAAAAGAGAGACATGGAACAAGGAAAATTCACTTATGATGGTATAATTATAAAAGAAAATCTTAAAAGAAAACATGGAACAGAAACATTTCACAGAACGTACGAGTAATTTTAATTTCAATTATGAGCATTCCAACTTAAAAAGGAAAATATAGACACTTAAAAAAGAAAAAAACTTGAACAACAACAGGCTGGAACTAACAAGAGCTCGAACACATCCTAGTAGTTTCTATGATCTTTTCTTTTTTAATTAAAAAAATGAAGTGTATTTGCCCATGGCATATATAACATTTCTTAAGCTTGGAAAATGTTGATTTGAGTATTGGAACTTTTTCTGAATATAGAGAGAGAGCGTAGGTTTCACTTCCGTGCGTGCCCCCGAATTGGGGTTGGATCTCAAGTGTGATTATAAGAGTGTGTTTGCTTTTAAGTAAACAAAGTGGACCTTCATGTACATGTCTCTATAAGCACCAACACGTGATTATGGAAAACTGACGCTCCTCATTCAGGGGCTATATGAAAATTTTCTCCGCAAATCACAGAATTCCATGTGATTGTACTTGAAAACACTGGTGGCCACAACATTCACGGATTTGTTCTTTCATTAAAGGATGTTATCTAGCGACATTACCAAATAGTATCAATTTAATAAGAATATCCTAGGCTTAAATTCACTTCTTATTACCCTAATATTATGATTCTGTAATTTTAGTTTCTTATCTTTTTTTTTTTGGAAAAATTATGACTCCTGATGTTTTTTTTTTATTGCACAATTAACTAATTGTTAGACTATTATCAATTTTTATTAATAGATTTTGTTGTAATATATTAAGGTGACGTATTATTGGAAAACTAAAATACAATCAGAATACTTTAAGGGTCAAAACTTCACTCTTAACTTTGAAAATAATTGTTATTATTATAAAAGTCGCATGCATCTGATAAATGTATAAATTGGGTTATGAACATAATTTTAAAAATAGATATTTATCATTTCAAGTTTCTCTTTATCGTAACTTTTAAAGGATTTCATTACTACAAGCCCTACAAGCCATATTTCTTGTAACTTCTATTTAACTACTTTTTTAAAGGGCTCTATACAAGCCTTGCATTTGATAGAAACAAAAGATGGAGTACATGACATCTGAACCATTAAACAAAGAAAACACATGTAAGAAGAAAAGGACAGAGATGTGTACACAGGTTATTAATCCTAATGAAACAAATTAAAATATATTTACAACTGCATGGGAAAAAAATGGTCACATCACAATGTATAGCCTGCAAACCAAGTAAAAAAATAATGCAATCAGCCAAAGATGATACATTCAAAAAGGCTGACATACATGGTAAAAAAAATACTAAAGCAATTAGACGATGATGCTCAAGTGGTATGTGTGTACCGTGCACATGACACACAGTGATGGAGTGTTTGGTTCATTAGTTGGTGAGACATAAATTTGATTTAGTGTGTTTAGGTGCTCGATCATGTTAGCCTGTTCAAAGTGTAGCGTGATGGTTAGACTTGACGATCTAGTTCAAGGTGTGCATGGCAATGAGAGATCTTAATGGCTCATGTTAAGCCTTTGGTGAAATATTGGTTTGAAACTTGTAAATATGTGGTGTTATAATTGAGGATGTTGATTGACAAGAGAAACATAATGGCTATGGTGCCTATTGGGTGATGTTAAGGTGTACAATCATCACATCAACATGTCAATACTATATCAGTAAAATCCGCTTAAATAATAATGTTGACTAATGATTGGAACAAAATTAAGTAATTAAAAAACATTGAGGGTTAAAATTGCTAAAAAAAATAATTGAAAATCAAATTTCTATAGTATCATGATACTATAAGAATCAAACGTGGATAGCTAAATGTATTTTTTTTTTTTTTGCATTGCTATCTGTAATGACTTAGAGGTTATTACATGTCACCTTTCCATATCAAATAAAAATACTTTGGTTTAACTTCCTCTAAAATTCTTGAATTAAGTTTGATATTGAAAATAGTTGCTAATTTGTTGAAATTCATAATATGTCATCTCAATAGTGGTCCAACACAAATGTATGTCATGTAGTCATATAAAACATAAATAGGCATTGTGTAAACCTCAGGGCACTACAAAACCAATTAATACCTTAATCAATCAAAATCCAAAGCAAATAAATCTCCAAAAGGCTTCTTAAGTAATAAATACTTGAAAGTATAAAAAAATCATACACTTTCTAAGTTGGTTCACACTAAGACAATAGAAGAAATGGACTAAAGGTCATGTCTCGACCACCCTAAACCCACCATTAGGATCCACATCAACTAATAGCAACATATTTTTCCCATAACCTTATGACTATTTGCTCTAGCTTAGTGTCCATGACATGATCATCGACAAATTCAAAATAGAAAGTAAGGATAAACTCATGTAATGTGATAAGAGTTTAGTTATGAAAAAAAACAAAACTGTCACCTTAAAAATATTAAAGAACATTTCCATAATGGAAAAACAAAGATAAAATTTAGATGCAATGATTATTTAGAGTTTTTTTAAATTAAATTATAACTTTATCTAGATAATCAATGTAATAAAGATTTACATTAAAGATAAACAAAGATTAATTATCAAAATAAAACTTTAATTATAATTAGAACATCAAAAATACTTGTGCTTTGTTTGGTTTATGAAAGAAAATAATGAAAGGAAAAGGAGTATAAAATGAGATGGTTTAAAAGTTATTTCGTAGGAAAGAAAATTAAAAAGGAAAACCATTTATATAAAATAACATAAATGTCCCTAACAAGAAAATATAAAAAATGAATTTTTGGCCATTTTGATACTCCAAGTGTGCTTCTTTCGTCTCCCGTCCAAAAGTGACGAAATAAAAGAATAATGGATCTCAAATATTTTTCAATCCTTTAATTTATACCCTTTTTAAAGTGTGAACGTGGGACAGGTTGGGACGAGTCTATGATCTCCATCCTATCCGAGCAATAAATTGTTAAGACTAATTGCTTAAAACCAAACTCAAATAGATTAAGACCTAGTAAATAAAGGATAAAATCAGGTTATTATCATAATATATCAATCTTAACATAACATTGCATATAATTAAATTATATATCAAAAAATTAATATATATTTTACAAAACATATTTTAAAATAAATAATGTGATTGTAAATATAATATCATGTTGTGCCGCAACAAAAAAATTATGATTTGTGACGGCTAAAAAAACAATTTATGGGGGCTAAAAGTTGCCACAAATTAAATTTTTACCTTTGTTTTTTAATTATGGAAATAAAGTATTATATTGAATAACAACTTATTATCAATAGATAACGGATAAAAAAACATAAACTTTATTAAAAGAATATATTGGATTGTGTTGGGACAACCTAAACCCGTCCCCAAAATATATAAGCTTAATTTCAAAAACTTGATCCGTCAAAACCAACCTCCAGCCAAGCCAAGTTGGATGGACGAACCAAGTCCTACTTTAAACTATATCAAATAGAAAAATAAAATATTAATTATCTTTTGCTCCCCTTTTTCTCATGAATAACATGTTCTAAACAATGCGTTAAAAGAATTGTATATAAGTTGTGTTATACAAAATTAACATAATAAAAACTAAACTTGAATATATATGCTTTTAGTTTCCTATAGTTTTTTTTTTGTCCATATAAAATTATCTTTTTCAAAATGGTCCTTGTAAAAAAAATAGTAATTGTTATTTTGTGTTTACGACTTGTTTGATATAGTGGAAAAGAAAAAGAAAAGAAGTGGAAGTAAGTAAAAATAAGTGTGTTTGAATGAGCCAAAAAGGAAGATTCTTTTTATATATAAAAAAAAAGTGAGAAAAAAGAAGAAAAATGAAACAATTAACAAGGGAAAAATATACTCACCCATATTAGCAGATAACCAAGTATGTATACCAATTATGTTTTTAACATAATCATATATCCTCCACATATATTAATTTTTTATCTGCCCCCTCCCCTATATTATTATTATTATTATAATAATAATAATAATAATAATAATAATAATAATAATAATAATAATTTTTAATATTAAATGTTTTCTTATTTTTTTCATACCAAACAACTTTAATTTAAATATTTTTTATTTCACTTTATTTCTCTTTCAACAAACAACCTCTATTTTTATCCTATTTCTCGCATATTTATTTTTTTCACTTATTTTATTTCATTCCCTCCCTTTTTTTTACACAATCAAAC
>PYAF01000115.1:610940-626564 GCA_007407185.1 Glycine tomentella | reverse complement strand
TTCTTGAAATCAAATAATTAACATTAGTTATTCATTACAATCATTAAATTTTAAGAAAATAAATTATTAGGATAAAAAGTAATTCTTTTAAATTTACTATTAGAATAAGTTGATCTCTCACCATATATATATATATATATATATATATATAAGAATTAAAAAAACATATTTAAAATAACATATTCCAACACATTTTCTTTTAATTTGGACAATTCACAAAAGTTAATATTATTTTTCAGTCCACAAACTCACGAATTTAATAAGTGAGAACAAGTGAGATTTTTCTTTTATTTAAAAGAATTAAATAAACTCATGAACCAACTTAATCCACTTTTATAAAATTATTAAAAATAACTAATTTTTATCAATCCAACCTAATCCGAACCTGGGATGGATAAAATTGATTCATAAATTTCAATAAGTCGGGCTGAATAGTCCATTTTATCACATCTAATTATAGGAAACCAAATCATATTTAACCTGATAACTATTTCCGGTTGGCCGTGGCTGAGGTTGCTGTGTATCAACTTTGGGTCAACAATGCATTGTGTGACATGGCATGCCATAATTGGTCAACACCCAGGCTAATTGGAATAAAAGGGCTCTACTCACTAATTTGGATTGAATTAATGAAATGATGGTTCATTATGACTTTAATGTCCTTAATTAAGAAAGTCGTTCCATCAAATCACCCTCTTAATTCTTAATCCACACTAAATTAGCATATCTTAAGAGGAATAAAAGGAAAATAAGTAAAAGTGCTTGTGCCAAATAGAATAAGTAGCATCAAATTGTGTTGATTTGACGGATGCACATACATTTTGATCCTTGTTAGGGACACAAGTTCGTGAGAGGGAAAGACCTAATCGTTGCATTGGGTGAACCTGTGTCTCATTGGCCTAAGGTCATCACATGCAATTTTCCTAGAGCACACGACATGCCACGTGGCATGTCTTTATGTCCCATAGTTATGTAGTGAAAGAGATAGCTGAAATTGAGAATTTCATTTGATGCTTTTATGAATGAAGCATGACCACGTGCAGCTACACATTGTTGGGGCCTCTTACATTCTAGTCCTTCTCTTTTCATTTCCTGCTTCTGCCGCTAGTTGTCTATTGTACACAAATTATGCATTTTTGCTAACAACCGGCAATTCCCTACTATTATTTTACTTCAATAGCTGACACCTATATTGCCAATTAATCAGTTTTCTATATAATTATTATAGAAGTGAGCGAACTTATTTATACATGACAGTTTGTATTTACCAAAGAAAAAAATAATAGTGTGTTTTATATATAAACCTAATAATGTTTAGTTACCTTAATTTTATATATAAGAATTGAACTTAGTTATATGGTTCTCCTTGAGATAAAATGATACTTCGCATATGAAGGAGTGTGAGGTTGTTTTGTTTCAAATCTCATAATATGTAGATATGATGTGCATTGTTAAGAGGATGTTTGAAAATTTATTGTAAAATTAAGTTTATGGCAAAAGCAATTTTGTTAATAGATCAGAATCTTTATTTTTAAGTTCATTTTTTCTTCTTGAATTTGCATTAGAACATGTGTCGACTTTTCTAACTACAAACCAAGCATGCACTAAGTATTAAAAGATAAATATTTTAGTACTTTACATCTATAACTAAATCAGTATTTTTTAAGAAAACCTTAACTTAATTAAATCAGTATAATTACTCGACAAATTACTTATTTTCATCCTTATGAGGGAAGGACTAGCATCTTTGAAAGTTTAAACCTTTTTTTAAGGAAAAATAAAATAAAAGACTACATAAACAAGTAGTTAGAGGTCAAACACTTGCTGTTCATTCCCCCTAATTATCATTAACTTAAATTCTAATACAAAATTATTGTGGGTTCATACTTAACCTAAAAGTTTGGAGAGCACACTAGTGAAAAGGCATAAGGATATAAAATCCTTTTTTATATATTACTAATATTAGTTTAATATTTGAATACAATTTTTTTATAGTAGAAATAACGAAATGATTAATCCACCTCGACTTGTCTTGATCTTCTATTAACTCTTTCCCTCTCCCAAAACAGAGTGAGGCAGGTTAAAAAATATGTGAAAAGTGTATCCCTATTCCATTTTTTGGTGGGTTAGAAGATAAGCCCATGAATAATTAGAAAAGGTGGAAAGAAATCAAAAGTGAAGGAATTGATATTTCATGCAAATTAATTAGCTCCACCCTGTCTTTTTCCTTAAACTTGAAAAATAAATCTAACTTTTTAAAAAATAAATCTCGTGGCTTCTATAGTGAATACATGTTGTATTCTTCTTCTTCTTCTTTTTTACAAGGATGGACAAACAAATTAACAAAGCCTCAACATGAGAGTCCAAGTTTACTTTTTATATCAAAAATTAGAATAAATAATTTGGAGGGTGAGATTCTCACTCTTTTCACTCTCTATATTAAATATTTTTAATATCCTTTCTCTTCTCTAAATTAGATGTATATTTCTCACACTACACCTGCAATTGCCAAAAAAGTTCTCTCTTAATCATCTCCAATTATTCTTCTTATATCTTTATTCATATATTTGACTTTCTTAATCGTCTATTTCTTTCGACCTATTCTATTTATATGTTTAAATTAAATTTCAATATTTTTAAAAGAAATTGTCAAAAATTAAAAGTAATCTTATATCACAATTTAAAGTATTTGTTAGAAATCTATAATATAATTTATATATTTTAATAATATTTATTTATTATAAATTTTAATACGTAAAGCAAAAATTTCAATTTAATGTGACTTTTAATGATAATATAATTTATACACTAAAAAATATTTATTTATTATAAATTTTAATCATATAAAAGCAAACATTTTTCCTGCTCAATGTACCGCAAAGTAAAATACTAATTAATAGTATATTGGTATTTAGGTTTCAAACAAAAAATATATAAAGATTTCAAAACAGCTTGCATATAGCTGCATTCTCTAACGGCCATTGGTTAGGATGTTGGGTTATTTGCCCAGCTATTTGCAACCACCAATTGTCTTCTTCACTCTGTTAGAATCACCCTATTACGTAGAACGTCTTTGTTAGCTTGCACATTCCTTCTACAAATACACCTTTTCTAACCCAATTTCCTAACCATATGACCATTAGAATGTGACCTAGCGTTCAAACTACAAAACATACGTAAAAGTAATATAACCCCCTATTAGGATAAGTCTAGTGGTGGCGTTGAGATAGGTGCATGAAGTCAAATATGATCTTCTTTGTACCATTATACATTTAAAAGGTAATAATAATAAAGAATTTTTATGAAAAGAAAATGAATAATAAGTGTGATTATTTCTTAAGTTGTTTAGTTGAGTATAAAATGAAAAGAAAGAAAATTGTGCATATAAAATGACATAAATATCATACATAAAAAATGTGATATTAATAGAAATATTTATGCCTTTATACTTTCTTAAATCTTTTCTCACCTCCTTTTCTTCCCAATATGGATAAAATGACTTTTTTGGTGTGGAACCCATTAAAATGTTATATATATATATATATATATATATATATATATATATATATATATGTATATATATATATATATATTAAAATTTAAAACAGTTAAAGTATAATTTGACATGTTTTCTTTTGCTTCATCAATCCTTCTCTCTCTTTCCTTCAAACATAGCACAAGACTATATGTTTGAAACTAATGAAAATAAGTAGAAGGATTTAGAAAGGATAAAAAAAAGACATTTACTTTGATCTTTTATCATTTTGTATCAAGGTGGTAGATGGGATGAATGAAAAAAACATGTAGAACTCACTGCAAATCCTTCTATTTCGGGAGGAAAGGAAGAAGAAAAGACATGTTATTATGATAAAAAGACTAAAATACTCTCACTTTTACAAACTTTTTAATATATTACTTTCTATACAATCAAATAAGAAAAAAGAAAAATTTTAAATTTTTTTTCTTTCATTTTCTGTTTTATCAAACAACTTACAAAATCTCTCAATTTTTTTTTTCATTTTCTTTCTCTTTCTTTTATTTTATTTTCCTTCCTAAATCAAACACACTATAAAAGAATAAAGTATGTATCACTTAAATTAACCACAAATTTGTAAAATATTTTAGTTAAAATAATAAATTGTGAACATGCCATTTTTTTTTTGGTGAGGAATAGTGAACATGCCTATTCTTGATTTAATTAATCAACCAATATCTAGGCCCCAATCTTGCTTTAATAACTGGGATGTTGCTGTATCATCTAAATATAGCTACTTAAACCAAAGAGAGGTAACACAAACTTGAGAGTGTAGTGTTGATAATGACTAAGATGTCGGAAGAATTAAGAAGGATGGGACGGTGGTACTTTTGGAAGAAGAAAAAAATTGGGGAACATAAGATAGGAGTCTCTATTATAGGCCACTACTAAACAAGTTTCAGGTTAAGTCCCTAATAAATTAAGGGGAAATAATTTAACAATCAACCCCACGGGTTAGATACGCTCTTATAAAATGATCCAACCCACTAAAATAATAGGTTACACAACCTGCATCAAACGAGAATTTTTTTAATCAGATGTATTTTTTTGTAAAAGACAACTTTGTTTAAAACTAGACGAGTTTGGACGCTTCTATTTATTAATTGCCTGTTTTTTTTTTAGAGGGAAAGGTCTTTGGGAGGGGAGGGGGGAAGAGTGGGGCTGCTGGGATTATTTATTAATTTCTTGGTACTAGGAAAATGAGAAACTTTATACCTCTGTACATTAAAAAAAAACATAAAATAAATTACAGACGAAGAAAGTTAAATAAAAAAAAAAAAGTATGCAGTTGAAGGATAAAATTATAATTATGACATTAGGAATAAGATCAGTTTGTTCAGTGTAATTGAGGGATAAAGATATGTTAAAAGAATAGTGAAGAAAAAAAATAAACAATGTAAAAAATTATTTTGCATCCATTTTAGCTAGAATCCATATAAAAAATACTTGGTTTCTACATTTATTATAACTAGAATTAATATAAAAAGTCTTCTTTCTAACTTATTTCTCACCACAGCTAGAACTTAACTTTTTACATTAATTTTGGTAAGAACCAATGCAGAAAGTTTATTCTTTTTTAAAGTAGCAATACAACTACATTGCATTCATATTATTATGATTCAATAACTACAAATACAGAAAAGGAAACCGATAAAAAAAAACACAAAACAATTTTGTTTATTATTTATGTAAATGTCAAGTGCATTTTTTCATTTTTTTTATTACGATGACTAAGTTGAATGTATATAATTTTCATATTAAAATAACTAAGCTCAAAATAATGTGTTCTGAAGTGGAAAAAGAATATTATTTTCACCTTGCTTAAGTAATCATTTGCTTCTATAAACAATATATAATGAAGAAATAAAAAACCTTATCTTTTCTTGTTACATGGCCTAAATGCGAGAAATTTATCAACATTTAAGTATTTAAGTGTTGGTTTGATCCTTTAAGCAAGATATTATATTTGAGTCTTATATATAAATGAAAAAATGTGATTAAAAGATAAGATTCACTAAAAGTGGGTCAACCCAATTTTCTAACATATATTAGTCATTAACAAAATTAATAAATACTTTATATATATAACAAGACAATCCAAAAAAATGCAAATGTTACAGTATTTTCTTTTTTGTTTTTTATTAATACTATAGTGATTTCTATTATTTCCCCTAACTTAGCTCGATTTTCTTCTCTTTCTTTTGCTGCACATTTGTGCTATAAATCTTCCATTTTGGGAGATATAGTCTATTCATCTGTTTTAAACTTCCAACTATGCTTTGAAAGGAAGCTTTAATAGAGACGATTGAATATAATCCAATATATAAGTTTATAGTAACGTATATATTGGAACGAAAAACGCGAGAAGTTAAGCTAAGAAAGAGTTAGCATTCCAATTAAATCATATAAAACAAAAAACAAAGTCCAACCAAAGTTTTTGCATGTTGCCCATATAATCAGAAAAGAGAAATTTATTGTGTGCTCTTCGTTGTTGTCCATGGAAGGAAACAATTCTTTAAGTGAGTTTTGGACAATGTTTTTTTCTTCCTTTAAGTACATTGTTATAATTCCTTTCACAAGGTTATGATTTTAAGAACGTTGCAAGAAAGATATAACAAGAGAGAAAAACATTATCTCATAAGGCTATGCATGATTTGAATCAAAGACAAATACACTAAGATTCATAGAAACAAAAACTAGAGATGTAAAATGAGAAAATGTAAAATCATGCATACTTGTATAAGAAGAATCAGAAAATGAAGTTTCACAAAATTTTAATGAATTTTCTAGATCAATTGTACTAAGAGTTAATGTGCATGGAAATGAATTTCTAGATCGCTTATTAGTACAATCAATTTAAAAAGTTCGTGAAAAATTTTAATAATCAGAAAAGATGCCACATTAAATCACTTTAAAAAATTGTCAAGAATTTCAAAAGTAATAAAGACATTTACATTCTAGATAGTTCCATAAAGATTGGTATATATAAAGAGAGTACTATCTACATTAACTCTTAGTATAATTAATTTAAAAAGTTTTTTTTTAAATAATTCATTTCTAATACTATTAGTATTGAATATTTATTCTAATATTACAAAAATGTCACCACCTCAGATACTAAACATGGTGTTATCATATTTAGGGAAATGAATCCTTTAACATCTCTCTAGTTAAGCTTTCAATACCTAGTTATATGATATATATAAAGAAGCATGTTCCACGCTTTAACTATCCCAAGTAATCCCATCCTTTCTTTCTCTCCTTTTACGGTTAGAAAAGGGCTAGCCTATTTGAATCCGACAAGAAGTTGGAAGTTAGAATCCAATATTGAAATCTACCACAAACAATCGAAGACCAAAAGATGAGAAATCTTTAAAGTACTTTATAAGCCTTACCTCAATTATTCAAAGTAATGTGTGGGCAGTTTCGTAACTTGATTACTTTAATTTGAAGATATTCACCAATAATCCGAATTCTAACCTATCCGAAATATGTAATTAATGAATATTGTCATGCTAATGCTAAAGAGTAAAGAGTAGTTTTGATCATTTAGGATCCTAATTATAAGTCCTTTTATTCTTCTTTAAGAAAAGAGCAAAGTATGTATGGGATTTCCGACAACTACTTGAATTTTGTCTAAACTCATGCGTCAACTTTCTTGAAGCCAAATTAATGCATGCATCTACCTCACTTGGGTGTTGGTCATGGTTTTGTTTTCTGACTCACGAGATTTTGAAACTTTCGGTTGGTATGTCTAAGGTTGCAAATTAACGGATAACAAATCATTGTCTTGGTTGACCTCAGTTTCAGATTGTTCACCACTGAGTCTAAAGTTGTTATAATTGAGATCCTCAACGGACTTACCGGATGATAACCGCACGGTGCGTGCAATTTTAAGCAGCATGCAATTTACTTTTTTTTTTTGTAAAATATTAATGACAAATGTTGACCCGAGAAAGACAACAACAAAAAAACTATTACTATTTTTATATATTAGAAAATATAATACTATATTTTTGTTCCTTTTATAGGTTCAGTTTTAAAAGAAAATTTAGTTATATTCCTATTTATATATTTTTAAAAGTTTAAGACAATGTTAATTCAAGATCAGTCCAAAGATAAACATCTAAAGCTTGAACTTTAGACATACAAACAAAAAGTTATTTGTTATTAGTTTTTTAAATTAAAAAGGTCACACATGTTGACTAAAATATTCTAGTTTTGTTTTTTATTGGGTTGATCAGTGATAATTATTATAGTTTTATAATTATATCCTTATTTTTACTTAATTTTTAAGTATTTTACGTACTTATTATAAATGTGTTCACTATTATAGTTGTAATTATATCCTTGTTTTTACTTAACTTTTAAATATTTTACATACTTATTCTAAATGAGATTGAAATAACATTTCTTAATCCGTCTGTGGTATCTTTTAAAATAAACAGATATAAGAAATAGATGCAATAATATTGATTGTTCAAAAAATATCAAAAAATAATAATAATTCGTTCGTGCTTTTTAAGTAAAGAGAATGTTACTCATAAAAAAATGTGAAGAGAATGTTAATCATGCCTTAAGAAGGTTAGTTAAGGGATTGAAAAATTAGATATTTTGCCATGAAAATATAATATTTGTTGTTATTAATGCACTCCCACCATTGTTTCTAATAAAAAAAACTTTTATTCAATAATTATCTCAAATATTTTTGTAATGGATGAAAGGTTTGTTGACAAAAACAGAAGCTAAAAGAAGGAAAATCATTACAACATTTGTCACTAATTTTTAAATAATTAAATATATTCAATGTCGCTTAACGAGTATTCTCTGATTAAAATTAAAATTGATATGTCCAAAATTGAATCGTTTACTTTGATCTAACTCTGGGTTAATGTTCTGATCCAAGATATTTTTCTTATAAAATAATTCTAAGGTATTGTAGCAATAATATTGTGCTCCAACATAGTTAGGATGTCATAAAATAGAGGGACTAAGTTCCTTCATAAAAAAGCTGCATTACCAATGAAAATTTTTCTTTACTCAATGAATCCAAAACATATAAAATACGTTCATATACTTAGTTCATTTAGCCTGAACTAAAAGTAAAAATGTTAGGAGAAAAGATTGGATTATGAAATATAGCATAAATAGAGTAATAGAAAAAATGTTCTTATATTATAAATAAATATTCTTACTATCCATTTAAGATTTTTGTCAAGTTAATATTTATTCTACACAAAATAGATAATATACATCTTTTAATATCTTCCTTTAAAATAAGAGCTTTATTTGGAGTTGAATTCTGGATTGATTAGATAAGTTTCTAAGTTACAAAATACAACAACAAAGTCAAGATGGCCGAGTTGGTCTAAGGCGCCAGTTTCAGGTACTGGTCCGAAAGGGCATGGGTTCGAATCCCATTCTTGACATTTCTGTATTTTGCTTCTTGTTTTCCGTGTACGTACTTAGTGTTTTGATGGGCTTTTCTTAAATGAAATGAATGAGCAGCCTATATATATAATGTGTTAGTGGTTTATCTTTTCTTGGGGTTCACAGCAGCATCCCCTATTTTGATTCGGCTTTTCATGTACGAAGTTAACGTGAGACTTTGGTCAAAAGTATATGAATATCGTGGTAGTACCCATACCAGATTAAAATTAAAAATTATTATTATTATTATTAATTTCTTTTGGTCCTTCTAGTCAGTTCTTCATTTATTATCGTCGTCATCACCATAACCTTTTCCTCCTCTATTCCTTTTCTCCTTTTCCAATCCTAATGTTTGTCTCTCTTTGTCAACTCCCCCCCCCCCTCAAAAAAAATCATACCTCCACCATTATTGTCGTCAATGCTTGAGGGAAAAAAGGAACATGACGACGATGCTCGAGGATGCTAAGAGAAGAACCAAACAACTAGATTTGAAATCCAAAATGAAGAGAAACAACCAAATCTAAAGCCCATAGTGGTCGTTGACGGTAAAGAAGCGAACTTCGAAACCATTCTGGTACCAAACATTCTCTTTGTCAGCTCACTCCTTGTCTTCTTCCCCTCATTCTCTCCACTACAAACCACTTTAACCCAAACTAATGCAGCGACACACATTAAGATCATAGGCATCAATTTACATTTACCATTTTTCGAGATCCAGATCCAAATTAAGAATTGCTTTTCAATTTAAGATTTGATTTCTTTATTTATTGAAGTTAATTGTTTTCGTTTCTAAAACGAGTTTCCTTCGAGATTTTCAATGACTTGATTGCACAAAGTCAAGGTTGTCCATAGTGACGTTGGGATATCCATGATGGTGTCCAATGATAGATCTAGGACTCTAGGTTAGTAGGGATAATTTATTTAAAAAAAATAAAAATTAATAATTATCATTATCATACACATAAAGATAAAGATATAAACATTAAAATAATAAAATTTTAATATATATAATCAAATAAATTACATACACATTGATAATTGTGGGTTCAAATATATAAACTTAAAGAGTATAAAATATGAAAATATAAAAACATGAGAGTAATGAGTTCAAATATACAAAATTAGGAGAGACAAAATATAAAAATATTAGATAATTATATGTAATTTTAAAAAATGAGGGGGTGCATGTGCACACCCTCACTAAAGCATGGATCCGCCATTGATGGTGTCGTGGTCGTCCATGGTGAGGAAGGTCAAGTGATCAGCGAGGAAAGGGGTGATGATTTGGGGGCTTGAAACAGTTTTTTTTTTAATAATCCATTGCATGTATCCCATGATAGTCCTTACCTATCTTAGCCATTAATTATAAAATGTTCATATTTAACGGACCACATTATTCTTCCATTCATTTTTTAAAACTCTCGCACGGTGTGAAAGGAATTAGTTTTGCTTTTGCATCCTATCTTTGTCTCAAAAGTAATGCTAGCATAAGCTAAGTAAGGTTTAGTGTCAAACTTCAATTTTATTGTTGGTAATCATGTTATTAAAATGAAATATTCACCAATTTTGTCGATGACTAATTTTTGTCGTATAACATGGCTAATCACCTTTAGTGAGATTCTTTCCTTCTCATCAGGTTTTATCCATTCACAAGATTTGATCTGAAACTTTTTTTTAAGAAAATTGAGTCTAATACTACTTAGACTAATGGCTTGGTCAAACTTCAAAGTTTATTATACGGTTGACATTTTTGTCTCTTGCGGTATGTCATGCAGTATGCAACAAGTGACTCGATTTTTTATTTTTTATTTTGGTAATGAAGTGACTCGATTTTATTTTTTTTGGTAATGAGTGACTCAATTTTGGTGAGCTTTATTTGCCATAAATGAAATTAATCACCCTATATAGTGAGTAGTGAATTAACTGGCCTATAGCCTACTATTATAACTGATCACACGAAACCTTTTACATACGAAAAGTGGCGAACATTAAATTGTTCAATTTAACAGAGAACACGTACAAGCGTTGGTTAAAATTTTGGATAATTACAACTATAGAATTCCACATCTCCTTCGTAGCTTCTGTTTTCGTAATATTTAGCATTTGTGATTTTGATTTAGCTTATTATATATGAACATAGCACGAGTTGAGAAGCCGGAGGAAAGGTTTTTCTACCTCGAAAGAATGACTTGAGCATGCTTAAAATTTAAATTATTGACTTTGCATAGACGCTAGGTGAACTCGATGTCACAAATTATGGACTATGCATGACTTGAGCATGTTGAGATTTATTGTCCTGGGTTATATACATGGATACTGCATCAGCTATGAGGGAGAGGATATATCTTGAGGTCTGGTTGGGTTTGTTATACTTTTATCCTCTCTTTTGTATTCTGATTATTTACATCAATGATAATTAGCTATTTCCAAAAAAAAAAAAAATCAATGTCACAAAAAAAAAACCAGATTATTTGGAAAATGTCTTTCACAGTTATTTAAGGTGCATTCGTGAAACAATAAGGATAGAATAATTTTTTTTATACAACTTCCATCACACCATAGTCACGGTGAGAGTTGTTGAGTTGTTTGCATGAAATCATAAAGTCAAATTTCGCTATCACTTTGTTATGTTAGTTAAGTGCGTGTTTGATTTGTCATTTGCACGACTCCAAAGGTTTGTTCACATGTTGCAAAGTAAACCAAAAGTAATTATACTGTTGGATTGAAGAAAACATTACATTAAACCCAAAGTGAACAGAAGTTTTCCACTTTCTCATGCAAAAGTCTTAGATTGATGTTCAATTCAACTGAACGCAGATACAAACACACACCAGTAGATGCAACTTGCTAGATCATGATATCCTCCAAAGATATAACATACGTTCTTATAAAGTGGACTTATCTAAAAATTGAATAACTAAGGAAATATTGCCTTTTATTTAACTTAAAGTTATTCACCATAATTTGATGTAATATATTAAAATTGTTGAGAGTGTTGGTCTAAATATAATTACCCTAACAAACCTTTGAAAACTACTTCCACGGAACATGTACCCAAAAACATAAGATTTAATTATACTTTTAATCTGTTTCATCTTATACTGCACGGGATTTTAATCCCCGATGCTTTTCGAAACAAACTTAAATATAAGTTCACAGGTTTTGCAAATTATTAAATAAAATATTGAAATAAAATTCTAATTCTAATTAAAACAATACCAAAAGTAGCTATAAAACTACAACGAATTTTGTTCGTTTTCTCAGCCAATGAATAATCTATTTTTAGACCTAAGCAAATATAATCTTGTCAGTTCTTTTTTCCTGTTCAATATCTTCAAATCTTTACTCTCTACTTAATATTTGCGTATTAACTTGATTAAATTTTGTAACGACTCATCAACCAAAAAAATCAAATTTCACCAAAATAAAACTCAATTTTTCTAAATATATATAAAAAATTCTCTTCTCGAAATCACAATTTTACATTTGTTAAACCCTTTAAATATGACCAAATTTCTATTAAACTACCAACTTTGGAACATTTGAAATTTTTCATATTCAAAATGTAAGCTACCAAAAGGCATAAGAATCATAAAATAAATTTCAAATTAAGTTCCACATTCATAGTTAACACCATTCAAAGTCAAAATTCTTTAGCACAAATTTTAACAAGATATTTTTTCATTCATGAATAACTCAACAGCTTAACTCTTTGAAGCCTGCTTTTCTTTTGCCTTCTGAATCTTCAATACCTTTTTCACAATTTTTTGCTCTTCAACGAGGAAAGCGCGAATAATCCTATAGCAAGATTAAATAGTTGTTAAATTTACTTCAACTAAGAAAAATTTCAAAAATAATCTAGTGATTTTTTAGCAACATACCTTTCTCTAACAGCTCCCCCGGATAAAACACCTCCATAGGCTCGGTTTACGGTCCTGCGGTTCCTAGGCAATCTAGACCTCTTGTATTCAGCAGGTCTTAAGTGTGGAATCTGCAAATTAAGTCAGGATCAGAAAATCATGATAGTATAAGGCATTTTGCTCATCACTACTACTTAGGATGTATTTGGATAAACAGGTTAATTAAATACTTAATGGTACTTACGGACAAACAGTTTGATTAAGCACTTATCAAATAAGGATGAATATTGAAGAACTTATTCACAATTTAGTTGAATTTATTGTATGACGTCAACAATTATATAAGTGTTTGGCAGAGCTTGTGAAAATAGCTTGTGATTTATCTATAAGCAATTTTCAACTTATTTTAATAAGCTCTTCAAAATAGCTTATGAAAAAGGCTTATAACTTACTTAAACAGTTTAATCTTATTCCTTCTTAAAAGTACTAACATGCTAAATACTCATTCAATAAGCACTTCAAGTTGTTTAACCAACTACACCATAAGCACTTATGTATAAATTGTTTTAAAACTGAAGAGGAAATAGGATTAAACTATTTTAATACAAGGGTTAAGTTCTTTTCATAAGCTACCTTAGAGAGGTTATTGAGAAAAGTTGAAAATAAGCTTGTGGACATATCATAAGTTACTTTCATAAGCTCTTTCAAACATTTACACAAGTAACTATGAATTAAGATAAGCCAAAACAAGTTCTCCCAAACACACCCAATATGTTCGTATTACTTTATTTGTCCCTAATTATAAAATCATTTTCAAAAGTTTGTTTCTCTTTTTATAAGACCCTTTTCTAATTTAATTTCTAGATGTATTAATTATTTTTTTCCTATATACTCTTACTTAATTATTCTTTCTCCAAACATTAATGAGAAGCAATTAAGTGAACAGAAAGATAAAAAAAAAAGGGCAATTTTGGAATGATAGTACAATTAATTGACAGATTTGATATTATTAACTAAATTAATTACTTTTCTTAAGGGACATGAATTAGTTGAAAGGATCTTCTAATTAGGGAAGGAGGGAGTAATTGAGAGCTGATTCATAAGCTTGGCTGTGAATCTTACTAGAATAATCCAAAAAGAGTTTATTTTGATAAGCTTCTCCATAAATCTTATTGAAATAAGATAGAAAGAACTTATAGGAAGGTTGTAAACCACTTTCGCAACCTCAAATAAGCTCTTCCATTGACCCTCTTAGACAAAAACAAAGAAAGGCACACAAATGAACATGAAAACATCAAATTGGCAAAAACAAAGAAAGGCACACAAATGACCCTCAAATTATATATATATATATATATATATATATATATATATATATATAATTTTTTCAAGTCTGTAAATCATATTCTTTACTATGAATCAATTATCCTTATTCTTCAAAGGATATATCAAATAGCAGCCAAAAAAAAAGAAAAATTACACACTAAATACCCCTTGGATCCTCTTGCCAGTGACAGGGCACTTAGGTCCACTTGCTCTCTTCTTAGTGGTCTGGTACACCAACTTCCCACCTGAGACATACCCATTTGCAAAAAAAATAGTAAAAACACCAAACAACAATAACAAAATCAAATTTTAACAACAACTGAAGGAATATAATTAAGATCAGAATAATAATAAAATAAAATAAAACACAATTAGGAAGGGGGAAAAACACAAAACAAAAAAAAAAAAAGAGGAAATATACCAGGGGTCTTAACAACCCGGTGCTGGTTGGATTTGGTAGCATAGCTATGGCGCTTGCGATAAGTGAGCCTCTGCACCATCGTTGCTGTTAATGGGAGTGAAACCTAGGAGAAGAGACTGAGAGTGTTAACACGATGTTTTATAAATTAAGGCTTCTCTCTCAAAACCCTACATCTCCCGGCTCTCGTTATTCTTGTCTTTGTTGGGTTGGGCCTCATATTAGATCCAGATGCGTATGCGGCCCACCTAACTGTGGGTTTCACAGATTGGTAGACTGGCCTATGTCAGATTATTTGGGCAATTAACATATATTTAGTTTATATTATTTCTATAAAAAATTATTATAGTTTAGAAAGATTATTTAAAATATAATCAGTTAAATTAATTGAGAGCATACATGGAAACTAGCGTGGGAGTTATTCCAGAATAATCATATACCTCAAATTTAAATATTAAATATGTAATTACTTTAAATATTTAAAAGAAAAATTTTGCTGCTCATAATAATTATACTTGGTTTGAATTTAATTGTCTTCAATGAAAAGAGTACATGTAGTTTATACGAGAGAAAATATATCATAAATAGACATAATCCCTCTTGATAAGCCAAATCACAATGGGACTTTTTATGAGATTTTAAGCCTGACTTTAGGACTTTTTAGTGAATGTGAATGTGTTTTTTTAGTGTGAACATTATCTTTTAGTATTTTTTTATCTCTGTAATATATATATATATATATATATATTTTGATCCTTATAAAATTATTTTTTTTAAAATGATCCTTGTAGATTTTACAAGAGCCAAAACAAAAAGGAAATCATAAGAATTAAAATCTAAAAAATAATATCTTATAAAAATCAAAAACATATTTAAACCATCAAAACGGATGGAAGAATACGATTCTTGGAGTTTTAAAAGTTGAGTTTTACTGCTAATGTTTAAATTAAAGACATGGCTATGAAATTAATAAAAAAATATTATAAATTATGATATTAGTGTATTATAAAAATTTTCTATTTTTAATTTTAAACCAATGTCTTTTAAATACTGGT
>PYAF01000115.1:599852-610840 GCA_007407185.1 Glycine tomentella | reverse complement strand
AAAATCAAAAACATATTTAAACCATCAAAACGGATGGAAGAATACGATTCTTGGAGTTTTAAAAGTTGAGTTTTACTGCTAATGTTTAAATTAAAGACATGGCTATGAAATTAATAAAAAAATATTATAAATTATGATATTAGTGTATTATAAAAATTTTCTATTTTTAATTTTAAACCAATGTCTTTTAAATACTGGTTAACATTTTAAATTTTTCCTTCAAAAAAATTTAAATTTTTAATAGATCATTAGTAAAATCAAATTCTAAGGTGTTCGTTTCAAAGCATTATATTTTCAAAATTGATATTCTTAAGATACTCTATGATTAATAACATTATTTTCAAGTAAATTTAAAAACATGTTTAATTAACATTTAATATCTTTAGTATTAATACCCAAAAAAAAATCTTTTGGCTTAACACCAAAAAAGAAATCGATCAAATAAAAGGATTTTAGATCAGAGTTCACGATGGATTGTGGACATGACTTCAAATTAATTAAAAAACATTATTGATTAACATTTAAGATTGTCTTAAAAAATTTACTTGCACTTCACATAAAAAGTCAAATGATAGAAAAATATAATAGAAGGAAGTTAGATTTGATTTTTTACTAGATTTATATTGCTGCAACAATGAAAAAGAAAAAAAGCCGAGCTGTTATTCGAACAGGAAAAAAAAAATTGCGGTCCCAATAACGTGTGCATGGGAAATACAAAGCTTGATTGTGATATAACTTCCCACATGTCATAGAAAAATATCATACCTATGAATAAGAATCAATAATAGAAAAAAAAATTTTATAAATTTGTTTTATGTCATATCGAGAAAAAATATTTTTATAAAAACATGACAATAAAAAAAAATTGTACAGTAATTGGTTACTGAAAACTCACATTTTTTTGAAAAATTTCTCAAAAAATCACTCATTTCATAATTATTTCAAATCAAACATATTTAATGAAAAAAATATTAAATAATAAGTTATCGAAAAATAAATACATCTTATTTATAATGATAATTCCAATTAATTTCTTTAATTCATTAAAGTGTTAGATTTTTAATTAAAAAGGTTATCCATAGACATCAAAGCTTGAATTCGTTAAATATATACTAGTAGTAAGAAGAAAGTAAAAAGGCATCAAGTGGACATGAAAAGTTGAAAACCAAACTCATGAAAGAAACAAAACCCCTTGCTAAATAAACCTATACGAGGGGAGACCTTGCCTACTATTTTGTGCTACGAAATTAATAAAATGTATTTATGAGGAATGAAAAATAGTTTTATTCTTGTGATAAAATGGCAGTTTGTCTTAGTTCAATAAAAAAAAAAATGAATGAGGATTTCATAACATAATATACTAACTATTAGAAAGTGTTCAACATTTATTATATGTTGAATTATTTTAAAGAATTCTACCTAATTATCTAGACCACACCACATGAAGTATAGATCAGGACCACCAATTTGTTGAAAAGTTATATGCAAAAATTCTTTACTAATTTAATAATGGTCTTCTAAATGTGAAGGAACATATGTACAAATCTTTTGCAATTAACTATTAACTAGGGAAAAGTAAGAATGATGGCTCTACATGTATCCTTCGGTTAACAAAATTGATCTTGTTTAGTTTGCTACGACACCATGCAAGTTGGTCCGTCGTTATCCTTGACATGTTCAACACTCTCCAAACCAATTTCATGTCCACTTGAGAGAAAAAATAAAGCACTTGATCTGCCCCATCTTCATGATGATGCTTTTGGAACTTCTTCAATATGCAGCTTCCACTCCTCAAAAGCTCTCTCAGTCTCTTTTCCTTCTGCCAAATCCAAACAAAAACAATAAGCACACAACACAACACAACCCTTTTTAAAGAAGAAAGTTTATTTACATTTGACATTAAAAAATGTGACATTTGAAGCTTTAGAGATTACCTTTTGAAGATCCGTTCTAATCTCCACCAAAAGCTGTGAATCTGAAGGGTCTTGGAGCTCTACTTGGTTTTCTCTTTGACCTTTAAGTGCCAAGCTGGATGCATCTTTATCGGCTCTTATAAAACGCCAAATTGTTCTGATGGATTCTTCCAAAATATCCACTAGCATGTCACTTGTGATTGCATCTTTATCAGCCTCTCTTTTTCTGAATTTCCTTTTATCCTTGGCATTGTCTTCTGCATCCAATTAAGATTCTATAACCATGAGGAATTTTTTGTCTCTAATGTATGAAACTGTATATGGTTCCCCACATATGAAAGTGGGCATGAAAAAAGGTAACAATCAAATTCCATTTGAATAAAGACACTAACCAAATTCACATTCTACTTAGAAAGTTCTCACCTCTTATTACCGGAACTTGAAGAAGATTGCGCATTGCACAACGATTCCTAGCATAGTTTTCAACCCGTGGACCTTGGAGGAATGGTTCATTCTCTATAAACCTTTGGAGAAGCACTTGGAATTGTTGAAATTCCCCTGCTACTTCATTGAACCTTAGCAACCCGTATTGGTCAGATTCCCATAGCTTCAAGGCCTTCTCGTATTCCCACTGAAGAAATTCCCAAGAAAGGCACAACTGCCCCACATAAACCATTTCCAAATCACTGTACAACTCTCTTATGAACTTCTTCATTGGGTCAACTTCAGTGTTTTTACGTCTAGAAAGGCGAAAGCCGCGTGTAAGAATGGATGTGAATGCTGGTGAAGGGTTCTTACGGGTTGAAAATGATTGGAGTGGGTCCTTTGACTGTAAAACACCTATAATTTCCAATGAAGTTGAGGAATGTGCCGTGACTATGATTGGAATCTTCAATATTAAGCATAATGCAGAGGGCCATGTAGATTATAAAATTATAACATAACTTTCCTTGAGAATACCTTTCCTAACTTGTCTTGTTTAGTAAGAGTTGTTTAAACTGAGATAAGAAACAAAAGTACATAGAAACATTGGGTGGAGCATTACAATCAGTGCTAGATCGTTGTAGGGACTGGTTTCTTTTGGAAAACTAGTCAGAAGTTAGCCACAATAAGAAAATGCCCAAATGTTAGGCACAAAAATTGGAATTGCATATTTAATGTTTACGAATCTTTTAGATAAGGAGGTGGGTAGCTTTACATGAATATGAAATTGTTAAATACTATTAGAGCTATTAGACAAGGAAGAGTCCTAACACTCATATAGCTCTCTTTTGGGGAAAGTGCAAACTACTAGTACTAGGAGTCATGGCTATTGGCTGGTGGAAATTTTCTGCTGTAGCATTAAAACGTTTAAAGTGCAGACCAAAGCATGTGGCATAAAAAATTGCTCAATTCCTCAACACCTACCCCAATCCAACATTTCTTCCGTGTAATAACAAAATAAAGAAAAATGAATTGCAAGAATATATGAAAACTATAATTAAAGGTGAGCATCTTCTACCATAGATAAAACCAACCAGAAAAAGAGAACAAAAAACAAGTAAGGCTCAGTTGTGTAATTATTCACTCAACTACTATGTATTTGGGTAATTCATGCTTTCCTGGTGCCCAACTAACCAGATTGAGTGGGTCCTTACCCATACTTTTAATGAATTTAGATGAGGTAGGTCTTGATGATCACGTAAATAAAATGAAATTGTTCTTCCACTAAGCACACTAACTTCGAACAAATAAGTAGAGAACAAATTTTGAGAAAAAGGAAAAACAGCAGCAGAAAAGAAAACCAAAGTTGAGGTAATGGATAGAAAAAATACTGACCTAAAGCATACATCTTTTGGTAATTCAAGATATCAAATTTTCGCATTCGTTCTCGGTAACTCCTGTAGAATTTTGGAAGTTCATTTGTAGTGCTACCATGCTGTAATTTTTCATCAATTTTCCATGGCTTCAAGTCTTCCATTATCCTTGGAGACTCAGAATCCTCAAGGATGGTAGGAAGGCCAGTGGCTCTGACCTTCTTCAGCTCCATCTTCAATTGTTCTATCAAATCTTGATGCTCCCATAGTGTGTCAAACCGGTTGGAATCCTCAAGATCAATAGTTGCTAAAGCCTGTGAATTAGGCTTCACAGATTGTTCATGTTTGGAATTGATGCTATTGCTATCTTCAGAATTTTTACCTGAAGACTTCTCCAGCCTACATTCTTCTTCCAAGTGTCCAAGCTCATCCATTATATCTTCATCCTCTTCAGTAAAATCATCAGGCTCATATCCAACATCCAAATCCTCATAGTTTTTCTCATCCCCAAAGTCCAAATCGTCTTCTGTTGCATTGCTTCCCAATGTGTCAAACTCAGTAGTGGTTCCAAAGTCTGTGTCTGACAAAAACCCCTCCCCCAAAGAACTGATAACAGAATCTGAGTCAGAACTTGAACAAATAAAATCATCTCCGGAAAGAAAATCGCGAACAACTGGCTCTAAAGACTGCCCCATTGGTTCCTCAGCTTTGAACTTCTCTGACACCTCTTTGTGTGGACTTTCTGTGAAATTGTTAAGATTTTCTGACATAGTCCCTCTTTTACAATTTTCTGGAATGAATTTCTTCCTTGATAAGAATCCAAAATCATTGCCAACATGATTTTCCAATTCCAAAGCATCATTTGAATGAACAAAACATTCTTTGAACGTGAAAATTTCAGCCTCAGGTTCATCCAGGAAGTGGCTGAAACTCTTGCCTGACATGAACTCATATTTATTGGTGCTAGCAGAAACAGCATCACCCCCCTTCACAAAATCACCACTTTCACCATTCACTCCTTTGAATTCTTCATCATAATTGCAATTCCACTTTTGATATTCAAATTTGAAAACCAAGTTTGGTGTTTCCTCTTCTTCAAGCCCAGAATTCCCACTATCATGAACAGTTTCGGAACAACATTTTTCCATGGACTCTGCTTCTTTCTGGCAACCATTAGAATCAATTTGATCACTTTCATGTGAGAGAGTATCATTTAGTGCCTCAAAATATTCAGCCTCGGATTGAATTGACTCAGCTTTCTCATTGTCACATAAAAACTCAGAAGAACAAAGCGGTTTCATCGCTTTAGAAGAATCGGAACCACATAATCTGAAACCAAAATATAGAAAGAGGGAAAAAAAACAAAAAGAGATTAAATTATTGGCTAATGGTATTGGTTATTAAACAACGTAGTTGAATTCACAATGAAAAGTCGAAAACTCAATACCTCACGAAGGCTTTGGTGAATACCCAAAGCAGAGTATTCAAAAGCTTAGAGAGAAAAATCCAAAAGTACTCCCAAAAAGGATCCATTTTTGGTGAAGAAAACCTTTCAGAGAACCCATGCTAACCGAAAGGGAAGTGGGTATTTCACGCAAATCTCGTTGGGGAGTGAATCCATCCCACAGGCGCGTTCGTTCCTTTTGAAGCAAAACAGAGGAATTCAAAACAGGGGAGAGTCATGCAAACTCTGATTTCACCTTTGAAAAATTTGCACTAAAAAAGAATGAGACTTTGCACCCGAAAGGACAATGATGTACGTGCAAACTCTTTAGAAGAAGAGTTTTTCACATGCGAGTCCGATTCAGCACAGAGGGTGAAGTGTTACCTAATTGGTGAGATTCAGAGCAGAGTGAAAAGAGAAAAAATGATGTGGGGAGAAAAGAACATGTCAGCGACTTGTTGTGTTTGAGCTAATCTTTCGGTTGCTTAGAACCATGGGATTCTGGTTTCTGTGTACCGTTAGTGTTATGGGAGGCATAGATTCGAAGGTTTCATATTGTTATCAGGTGAGAGTCTGTTGTGAATTATCTTTTTTATATGATTTCGTTCGGTTCAGAACAGAGAACTGAAAGGTTGGGTTAAATTGAAAGTTTACGTCTCATTCCAGTACAGTTTCCTATTCAGAAAAACAATCCAAAAAATATATATTTGGATTTTCGGTCTCATTCTATTGCAGTTTCCTATCCTAATATATGGATTTTATTTATAGTTTTACACAGATCATTTTTTTTATAGAATATAGATGGTATGTTTAATTTTAGTTTTTTTATACGAAGATTCAACGATAATGTCAAAAGTTTATAATAATTCACTTATTAAATTATAAACATATTTAGTTGTAGTTTGATTTATACACATAATTATTATAATATTTTTATATAGATATTTGATAAGATTTAATCACTTTATTATTATGTTATTTTACTTATTGATACAATTTATTAATAAGATAAATTATAAAAAGTGTGATTGACATATAGTTAAAAAAGAAATTAAACAACCAAGCAACTAGAAATTATCTTTTAGATGATTTTAAAAAAAATTATAAAATTTAATAAATTTATCATATATATGAATACGTGAATAATGTGATTGAATGGCATGTTAGTATACTTCAATTAAATTCAATTGTTATTAAATGTTATTAAAAATATTTTATTTTGAATATCTTAAATGTTACGTTTGTAAATACTAAATGGTTTCCAACATTTATAAGGTATTCATAATTCTAACCACTTTTCTTGTCCGTGTGAAATTGAATTGTTGGAAGAAAAAGTCAACATTGCGTTGCTATGGGAAAACGACCATATAGTCGACATGGGTTAATACAGTACTTTATAGACTTGCACAATCACACTTTCATATTTACCTTGCAAATTATGCAAAAAAATTGACTTATAATTTGACAAAAAATGAGTTTGCTTGAAATTAAGCATAAAGATCGATATCTTTTCAGCATAAAATAATCTTAATCTTTTATGCATCATAAAATATATATAAGGATCTTTTTGATGGATGCCAATAAATTATAAAGTATTTAATACTTTATGTGTTTCTTTAATCTCTTAAATAAGGAGTATATTTGACAAATCTAGTAATTATATTGTTATTATTTTGATTAAAATAGTCAATACTATTTGAGTATTATTATTTATTACACAGTTAATAAATAGAATCACTTTTTAAAAAACTAAAATTTATTTCTTTCCTTTTTAACCATGTTTGTAATTTAAGTATTTTTTTTCTTTTTAAATTGTGATAAATTAATTTTAAAGTGTTGAATCTGATAATAAAACTATAAAGACAGTCTATGTAAACGGGAGGCACATAAATGAATGCAGTTGACATGAACCCCGCGAGCATAGAAATCACATCAAATGAAGGGATAAAAGCAGTAATTGAAAAGGAAAGTATGATAATAGTGAAGATAAAACTTTATTTTTGTTCGGGATTCTTTTAACTTCCGTAAGAGGGAGGAGAAGTAATGAAGTTAATCCATAAAAGAAAGGGTAAAATTATTTTTAAAAATCTGAAGTGATATTCTCTACTTTTTCAAGACTAAAAAGGATATTTTGTTAAGTATAATTTAACTCTGACAATATTTTATCTATTAATGTAGATAATGTTGTCCAATTTAGAAACATAAAATCTCACTATATATTAAATTTGAGACCTCTTACTTGAAGCTTATAAAAAATCTATCATTCTCTCTCCTTATGAAGTTATGCGTCTTTTTCAGATTATAAATTTTTACATCAAAATAGAAATTTTCTTTTATAATTTTAATAATCAATATTTAAAGGTTTAATGGTATATTTTACCATGTAACTATTATTAGAAATGATAAAGTATGCTCAAATCCTATTAATACCAGAAAAAATATATGCATATACGTAAAATAAATACCCGCTTATTAGGGATGCATTTGGAACAAATATTTATCCACAAATCTTAACAAAGACGGGTGCGATAGCTAGGAGGGTGTGTTGAGTATTATAGGTCTTAGACGATAATGTTCTTATTGAGGTGTTAAGATGAGTCAAAATACATAGAATTTTTTGGTGTCCGATTCCCCAATAGTTATTCTTGGTGGGATTCTACCCCCACTTTGTCAAGCATGACTACATTAGGAATAAAGTTTTTCTTTCTGCCTACAGGTTTTGTTAGCTTTATGATGAGTTTTGATCTAGTCCCTTCATTGTTTTGATCCTTCTCTGTTTTTCTTTCATATATGATAGTTGAGAAGTGATTGGTGTTGGAGTGTTGGGGCGTCAATTTAGTTGAGATTCTTTTTCCTTCATCAATCCCTTCCTTATTTAAAAAAAAATGCATAGAATGTCAGTTTTGATCAAACAATAACACATCATCACCCCCCCCCCCCCATTGTCATATAAGAATGTGATGGATGTGGTATTAAGGGTGAACTACTTTTTGAACAATAAGTTCTTAAATCGTTTTCAAAGAGATATATTTGAGTATTTTTTCTCTCATAAAAGATACTGATGGTTAAAAAAGAGAAAAAAATTGACAGTTTCGATTTCCTTTATTAATAAAACTAACATTTAATTTACAAAAAAATTCACAATATATCATGATTTGAAATATAAAATTAAATTAGATTAAATGGTCTATATGAAAAAAAATACTGTTAAAATCTGTTTTGGCTAGGCGATATCCTCAACATGCATTGACCATATATAGTTGTTTGTTTTTGAACTAAAGAGTTGCTATACCCTACGTCTCTGTTTCAGCATTTTGGAATTTTCATTGGCCGGTACAAGCGTACAACCCCACCAAAAGGAAGATTCCGAACCAAAAGAAGACAAACTTAAAATGGTACTTTGAGTCATATGATTTGTGAAATAGCGAGAGGAGTCAGGTAGGCCAAAATTGCATGGGTCTCAAAATAGGGACCCTAATGTTTGCTATTTTTGCTTCTATATATGCAAAATGTAATCTGTATTCTGTTGAACTGAACCCATAACACTTCACTTGTTGCTTACAGTAATTTAAGAAATTTAAACTACATTTATTTAATAATAAATAATAATAATGATATTATGAAAGTACTTTTCAAAAAAATAAAAACAATAACATCTAAATATATTTAGGATTATTGTCAAATTTGGCTTAAATGAATTGAATATAAAATCTTATTTATTAATTAAAATCCTGATGGAAGATAATAAAATGAGGTTTTAAATTTATTCATGTCTTCTTTAATTAAATTGAAAGTAAGCAGACATTGTTGGTTTACAAAAAAAAGTTCACAACTGATACTTAATTTTAAATTTACATAAAATATATTTATTGTTAGAATTAAATTGAAAAACTATCTATTTAATAAAAAGATACTCAAATTAAAACACACAAGGTTTGAAACAAATTAAATTTTCTGAATCAACGATTGGTGACAGGAGTGTGTTAGTAATATTAATTTCCCACCCTCAATATCTTCGACTGCAAGTTGCTCTAACTAATTATTAAGCTGCAATTGAAATTTGAAATCAAAATCAAATCACTTTCATCTTTATTTCTTTATTCTCTAAATGAACTAATTATGTCGTTTTTACTATTACACACACGGTTCCTCTTGAAACCGTGTTCCGTGCATGACTTGGGTTTCACGTATAGAATTTTTGTTCCAAAGAGAGATCAACATTTGTCGGTGCAGAAACTTCAAAGTTCAAACCCAGTAATAAAACTTAAGTTGGTGTTTTCTTGTGGTTTTCTTTTCTTCTTCGTATCAACTTTTCTCACCGTACTGGCATACGATTATGATTAATAATTATTATTATTATTATTATTATTATTATTATTATTTGTAAGCTGTCTATGATCGGTATCTTGGGACTACAAAGTCAAACCAAGAGGGATAATCAACTCACTATTAAATATTTATGTTACAAAATTCAATGCTTGAAGGTTATATATGATTTGGGATCAGTTTCCACTATTTATTTTCTGAATTTTAACAACCTTTATCTATAAATGTTATATTTATAGCTAGAAAGAAAAAAAATTAAGTTTAAGAATTTCTGCACCCTAAATATGAGAGGACCAGGGTTAATTCTTCAAAAAATGGGTCCAAAACAAATATTTCCTATTTTAATACTTAGGGATTTGGATCAAACATTAAACTAGAAACTTATCCAACAAAGAATTATATATCATTTGGGATCTGTATCTTAGGAATATCTGACTCTAGAGGGAGGAGGACTTGCTCTTGTGCATCAAGGCTATATATGGATCCATCCACCACTCCCAAAAAGGAGAGGCTCGACAGTACTGTGAAGCCAATGCGACACCCGACTCATCCCACGATTAAGAAAGGGAAACGATGGAAAGTACTGTATGAAATGGCACCAAGATTAGAGGATCCTCATTGTCTCACATGTTAGACACACACAACCACACTCCCATATTATGTGTATGAGGGGAACAGAACTAAATTCACACAGTGATGTGATAAAAAGGGTCAATGAAAGAACTACACGTGAAGGACCTTGTCGAAGGATATCGTGTATAAATAAAGACGAATTACATGGTTGAATTAAGTTCATGGTTAAGCAGGATTATATAAAAACGTTGATGTTACCTTCAAATTAGAGCCATTAGTCCTCTCTATAGTGTTCTGTCACATAAACATTATTATTATTATTATTATTATTATTATTTCGTTAATTAACTCCCAGTACAGAGTACGAGAACGCCGAAAAACTATGTCATGAAAAAAGAAAACAAAAAGACAAAGAAGCTGTTGGCAGAGGAGATATGGTCGCGGATTTTGGGCTAATTAAGTGGGAAATTATTAATATGAATCGACGTCGTTCTCATACTTTACTTCTATTGTTAACTAGAGTTGCGCGAATGAAATTCTTTTTTTTCTTCTAATTATAATAACCTTTTATCTAATTTAGGTCCTTTAAAAAATAGTTAATTTAATTATTTAAAATAAATTTATCAATTAATTATACTATTATTTCAAAGTTATAATTTTTTTTATCTTTTTATCTACTTAATTATTTCTTATTAATATTTAGAGAGAGAATAATTAAGTAAGAATATATGTAAAAAAAAATTAATATATTTAGAAATTAAAATACGATCTTGTAAAAAGAGATAAACAACTTTTTTAAAAAAGATCTTATAATTAGAGAAGAAGGGAGTAATTAAGTGGAATTATTATTGGACCTTATTTATTTTATTTTATTTTATTATGTTAACAAATATATAATGCTCTTCTTAAAATAAATTTATTAAATTTTATCAAAAT
>PYAF01000115.1:587393-599752 GCA_007407185.1 Glycine tomentella | reverse complement strand
TTATAGTATAATATTTTATACAATGATATAATCTTATATTATTATGTACATTAAAAAAATTCATAATAATTATTTTAGAAGCTATTCAAAGAAAAGTGATTTCTAATTATTTAACAATTTTTAGAAATTTTTACATTAATAATATATGAAAACTAAACTCCGAAAGAATGATGGATGAATGAGTCCATCCTACTATATATAACAAATTTCAGTATTCATATTTTCGTGAATGAGAAAAAAAACTGCACTTTTTTATATTTTATATAAATATATGATTCTTTTGCATAATCCAATTATAAGGTATTGAACTTGGATTATGCAAAATATCTTTAAATATTAAAATTGAATAGATGTGACAATTTTTTTGTGATAATTTAAAAAGAAATAATGATATTTAAAGTATACATACAAAATATTTACATTTAGAGAGTTGATATAATAAGCTTTCTAAATTTGAACTAATAATATATTCAATTCATCTAAAAAAATGCTAATACATTACACCTCCTGGATTTTAGTGACTTTCAGAATATGCCACTAAATTATGTATACACAAACTAAAGTTCGTTTGGACTCATCTAAAGCCTAAACTATTTAATGCTATTCAATTACTCCACCGAACTTCCAGTTTCCTAGCACTCTAGCTAGTAGCTATTTTAATACTCCAGATTAATATTTCAATTTAAAATATCGCTATTAATTTCTGAAGATATCGTCTACTAATTAACAGTAAAATATAGAATAAGTAAATAATTTATACAATTTATTATTAATTAGAGTTTTCTTTTTTCTTAAAAAATAAATAAAAATATTCTATAGAATCATAATTTAAATTCTATCACATTGAAAAAAAAAGATATCAAGAGAAATAGGAATTATTTATAGACATCAACACTAAAATAATTAATTAGAAAAAGGCAATATTAATATTAATTTAAATGTGAAAATAATCGAATATTAATGGTAAAAAAATTCTTTATCAAAGAGAAGACATGGTTCAATTTCTGCCATCTACCCCTGGTTAGTTAGTTATGTAAAACAAATTGAAATTTACGTACATCACAAGACTAATATATTAAAAGAAAATTATATAATCAATCAAATTAATTAAGAGGAATGTTACACGATGAAAATAATTTCACACAATTCAATCTAAAAGAAAAAGTTAAAGAATAATTGTTATTTTGGACTAGACTTGAGGTTCAATATGCATAATGGGTCATCTCAGCTCAAGTTGTTGCATCAGCCCATGTGTTTATATACATTGAACTCAATACTGATGCAATGAATAATAGGTTGTATAGTTTAGATCAAAATTACCATTTTGCTATAACCTAGGATAATATCACCTTTGAGAAGCTTTTGGGCCATGCTAAAGAATTCAGCTCATCATAAACCTCTAAAACAACAAGGTTACCATAGTAGATAAACATTTATTAAATATCGTTACTCTAGTGAAATCATTCCTGACTTGAGCATTAAAATATCTTTTGCGAGTATATACCCTCTTGCTCACAGTGTCTCAGCCATGTCAGGAAGCCACACACCGTACAATGGAATCGGATCTTGATCGTGTAAAGAGCATTTCGATCAATGATATCTTAGAGTTCACTCAAAGTTAACAGTCTCATCTTAGACACATTAATTCTTAATACGTCAATATTTAGACATGGAATATCTTAAACAAATTGATTAGAATTTAATTTTGATTATGTATCCTAAATTAAAACAATATGTTTTAGATAAATTACATTCATTCTTCTTATATTTTCACAATATTAACATAGTGTTTGGTTGGAGGAAAATGGAAGAAAGAGACGGGAGTGAGGAATTTTTAAAAGCTTCTATTATTTTGTTTAATTTTGAGGAAGAGAGAGGGCAAGATTCTTCCTTGTCCCATTTTGGCTCCATTCCAATATTGGAAGGATTTGGAGGGAAGGAAAAAAGAGTGTAAAATATTTTAATTGTGATAACTAAAATATTCTCCTTATTTATGTTTTAAAATGTAAAATTTTATGGGTGCAAATGTAAATTAATTTTTTAATCCTTTAAATCCTTTCCATATGCTTGTAAACCAAACAAGAAAAAGGATTCTTTCTCCATTAAAATTCCTCCCCTTCCCTCTTAACCAATCAGTCCCTAAGAGTTAGTCTACATATGTTACTAATCAAAGATAACTTTGATCAATGTTATAAAATCTGGTTCCATCATTAATCCATTTGAGGTAGTGGGTTAGTAGTCCAATGGATGAGCCAGTAATTGATCTGGTTTGACCCGGTCTATATTAAAAAATTTAAAATTATATTATATATAAGTATATAACTAACATTATTTGATTAAGAAAAGTCCATCCGTAGTTTCACACTCAAAAATCCAAAATAACAATTAAAGTATTAAAGTTGATAACACAAATAAAGTGTATTAATAATAAAAGAGAGTGTAAATAGCAATTAGCCCATTTCAAAATGCAAAATAAAAAGTGCACGAAGCAATAAAAGGATTATAGGAAACAACATCCTAATACGTGAATCAGGCCAAATTAGGTCCAAATAGAAGCCTTCAGTATTAGAATAAGAAAAAGCCTAATCCCCCAATATATATAATGCTCTCTTCCAGTTGCACCTCATTTTCTCTCTTCCTGCTGGTCTGCTACCTTCTTCCTCTTCGATCATCATCGCCGAAGTTTGACTCCTTCCAGGTCGTCAACATCTTCATTCACGTTATCGGCGACGAGGTCGGCGCGACGAGTTTCCTCGTAGTGCGACGGTGGTCGAGTGACGACAATGACGACTTGTAGTGCGGTCGTGGTCGAGTTGAGTGGTGACGATGATGGCTTGTAGTGCGGCGAGGATCGAGTCGAGTGGCGATAACGACGTGCATGAACGTTCCAATAATAAAATCGACCCGATTATGTCATTAGATTCCGGTTGGACCGAGTTTTATAACTATGAGTTTAATATAAAAAGGTCAAAATGACCATAATCCTGTTAAGTTGATAATAATTTACTTTATTGTAAAAAAAGATTCTGATCATGTATATATTATCTTCCTTATATTATTTTTTATACAATTAATTTCATTTTAGAGTTTAATTACTATGGACTATTAGTATATATTTTTTTACACTATTAATAAAAAATTTATGTTGATATAAAATTTAAGATAATCATTTTAAAAATTAAAAAAATGATCATATATAATAATTTGTAATTAAATAACAATATAAATTTGTTTTATACTATTAGTACATAACGTGTTTTCTAATCTTTAACAGTCCCCCAGATTATAATTTTAAAAACCAGAAGCAGAATAATTACACAGTTTTTCCTAGTATAATTTTTCTCTTATAATTGATTAATTTATCTGTGATAAAGTATTTTGTAATTCCTCTTCTCTGTTTATAAAATACAAATAAATGAAATAATGTAGTCTAGCCATCGAGCCTTTAAAATTGAAAATTACAGTCTCTGTGGTTTGGGCCATGTGGCCCAAAACCATTTTAACAACAAAATATGGCTAAAGAAAGATGCATGCTTCCTACACGTTATTTTCTGAGAAATTAAATTCTCATAAAGAGGGAAATTCAGGGTCCATGTTAATTAGCCTGCGTCATATAACCAACCTAATAAAATTTTGTACCTAAATCCAAACCAAACTTGATTTGAATAAACAAAAAAGAAAGCAAAAAGTTGATCGAGACCACCTATGGAAATTCTATTCTGATGCAAGACAGCATGTGCAGATTAGGATTTTAAAAGAAAATATTGATCTTGACCAAAGAAAAAGAAGAAGAAAATAATGACAAAAGAAAAAGAAAATAAATATAAATAAACGAAGAACCCCTTTTTCAACCTCTTGCGTGGGGACTGGGGATAGAGAAAAGGCTTGGATGGAGCTAGGCTAGGTGTTGTGTCTGGTGGATGATGGGTAGCGGGGAAACACAGCTTCTGCATCATTATGTTTTCCTGGTGGCATATAGGTTTTGTTCTGTTTTGGGGAATACACCAAGAACTTCGGATATTCAAAGCCAAATTCGATGCTAAAAAAAAAAAGAATTTGTCTTGTTACCTGTTTAATAAAAATTGAGTTTAATGTTTATGTATGAATGGTTTAAAATAATTTTATCTGTTATTTAATTATAAATTATTTATTTAAATTATTTTAAGATAATTATTTTAAAAGTTAACAAATTTATACCATATAAAACTTTTTAACCTATTAGAGTACCACTGTGTTTCTCATAAAATTTCTAATCAAAATTAATTTAGATACCGCAGTCTATATAATGATATTTTATTGTTAAAAATTAGTTCTATGAAAATTATCTTTTATAAATCAAACTTTGGGTGTGATGGATACTGGGTTGCGAATAGCTAGATCAATTAGGATGGAGTATTACCTTTTAATTTGTTTCGTTCAATAAGGTGAATTTAACCATAAAATGAAAACTTTCTAGAAAAACAACTTATGAGGGGCAAACAACGATGACCACTATCATAGTTAAATGTGGATGTGACTATAAGCAAAGATGAAACTATGAAAGGAAGGAGTTATGGCCTATGAGTCTGTTTGGATACAAAGTTAGAAGTATTTTTTGGAAATTTTTCTACTGAAAAAATACTATATTTTCAATAAAGAAATTCCCAAAAGCACTTCTAACTTGTATCCAAATTGATAGTATTCTCTAATAATGCTAAGGTTCACCATCAATTGGGTAGAAGTAAAAATTTAAATGCAAGATAATGGAAAGGATAGGTTGAACTTTAATGAAATGTTTAGGTAGGAGCTGCTGAAGTGCTGAACATGAATTGAGAAAGATGGTAGAACATAATAAAAAGGAACAAAATTATAGAAAGTTAATGCATGAGCTAGCTAATGACGAAGATGGAATTTCAGTCATTCCTTAATTTATCCAACTGCTTTCTACCACACCTGATTTTCTCACAATAATTATTTTTGAATATCAAGATCATTAATATTGTTATCTATATGATGAAAAAATATACTAAAAAGATTAATTAGCGACCTGTTTTATGTCTGGTTTTCAAAGAAGATAACCAAAATATATACTATCTTCTTATTTCTATATATTTAGCATGGTTTTTTCGATAGTAATGACGATAAATTAATAAAATGTTTTAAAAATATTTAGTTTTAAAAACTATCTTCTACAATAAATAATTTTGGACAAAAAGATAGAAATATATATGTCGCAACTTACTGGTTTTATGAAAAGAATAAATTATTTTATTATTTTAATATGTTACAAAAATAGTTGTGAATGACAATTTGCAATCACATCGTGTCATTATATAACCACTTTTAATAAGTCACAATTAAGATTTTTTTTTTTGTAGTGTAGCTTATTTGACTTTTAAATCTCAGCCGTCATTAAATGCCCATTGCCTTGAAGAAGCTTTGCTTACAAAAACCTTGACTCTTGTTAGGTTGACAACCTGTTAAAGGTCACAAATTAACTTACTTAATCCTAACCATAGTATTATTGCTGTTTTATATTGTTGGGATTAGACACCTGCTTTAATAGCATGAATTTTAAGGTTGCCTTCATTATCAGGAAAACATACATGTTCAACGTTTTTAATATTTGATAGCAATGGAATGTAATATCTCCGCTCAGATCTAATTAACGTACATCGTTTTTTTTATAGGCTAATTAAAGTACATAGTACCGCAATAACAAAGAATAACCACCTGTTTCTACGTTTTTGAGGGATTTAGTTTTGATTTTCCTTTATTGTTAGTCATTTTTACAGAATTAATTGTCTAGTGATGGGTAGTATGATTAATATATTTGATTATAATTTAGTAATTTTGATAATTAATTGTCTAGTCATGTGGAGTGTTCTAGAATTAAGTGATATTTTGATGTCATACAAACCGAGATATTACAATATTTAGTTTATGAAAACGGAGATATGGATTCTACCATAACAAAGAATCACGAAAATTGAATTCTGGAGTTACCAAATAATATTACTTGACTTCATTAGGTCGAAACATCAAGACAACCCAAGATCCAAGCAAGATGATTGTTGCATAAGTCGACAACATTTATAAAGAAGTCGTCGACTTGGGGGCAACTATTCTAAGAATGATATCACAATATTATATGAACCGAGATCACAGGCGGATGTATATGGGATCCAAGTGGGCAGATGTATCTTTCGTTTCAATAAAATCATTAGTATTTTTCTTAAAATATTATATTTTACATATTATAATTTTATATTTTACATCTTTTAATTTTATGTATTTGAACCTCCTTACCAGTTCATATGTAAGAGTAAGTAAATATATCATCTTATTTTAATAAAATGCAAAAATATTATATTTTACACCACATAATTTTATATTTTGAATCCCATAATTTTATGTATTTGAACCTCCTTACTAGTTTACATATAAGAATAAGTAAATACACTCTCTTATTTTAATAAAATGTAAATATTTATCTTAAAACTTTATATTTTATACCTCTTATTTTCGTGTTTGAATCTAATATCCTATATAATAATAATAATTATCAATTTTTATTTTTTAAATAAATTGTACCCACTGATCCAAGGTCCTAATCCGCCACTCACAGAGATGAGATACTATAGTATCCCGTTTACAGAGTCTGAGTTCTCAATTATACATGGACGAAGCATTTGAATGAGCTTCCTTAGACATGGTTAGGAAGAATCTACGAAGACCAGGAAGATACACATACATGACGTGTGACCTTTACCTGGGTCATGCCATCCACGTGATGACAATTATATAACTGATTTTTCTCTCCAAATTATGATATATATAAAAATGTGATCATTGGTATGAACACTAATTAACTTATCCTATTATTCCGTCTTGAATTCACAATGACTTAAACATCGAGTTTATATAGACACCCCCAACACCACGGCCACCACGAGGATCGCTCTCATGGTCCAATTCCAGAAATCCTTCCTAAATCAGATTTCTTCAACCTGAGCCGAACAATATCCAAATTAATATCTTTTGGTCGTGGGAAAAATATATATTTTAGAGAATAATTTTCCAAGGCTTTAAAGTTTGTATTATTTGATTCAAAACATCACACATAAATATAACAAGCACGTAAAAGGAAACAAGGAATCTCATGTGGGATATGATACATCATACAAACAAAGGATACATATAGCATATTAATATTAGGAAATAAAGAAACTTTAGCTGGCTGATAGGATTGGAATAAAAGATATTATCCCATGGTATTATGTAGAATATTCAATTTTAACTCATTCCTTCAAATGCAGGGTTGCAACACTCCAAGTTAATAAGAAACTCCAAAATTTCGAGTTAGATAATTAATATCATTGTGAATCTATTACTTCTGTTACTTTTTTAATCTGTGATTTAAGGTTGTTTTTATAAAAAAAAAGATAATAAATTTTCTTAATTCTAGTATAATAGTTGTGGAATTTTCTATTTCATTCCTTTCTCTTTTTATTTCAAAAGATATATGTGTAAATTATTAATTAAAGATAAAAAAATAAGTAAAAATATATATAATTAATAAATGAGTAATTATTGTGATATTAAGCATTACAAACGATAGGTAAATAAAAACAAAAATTCTCCAAAAATTTAACAATTAAAAAGGAACAAAAATAATATCTATAAATTGGTTAGAGGTGGGAACGTAACATACATTGAATTGTAAAGCTAAAATTTGATCTCGAATAAAGCAGGCATCAAGTATCGAGGTGCTCTAATGGTGCTTTGATACATGGTGGAAGTATAAATGATTCACCATCTTCATAGAAATAATTATGTTTTAACCAATTAATGGTGGTGGCCATAGAGTTTGACTTTGCCATGTCAAACTTCTTAAAAATATCATACTTGTGTTCAGTGGAAGATTCATGTATATCAGTGTGGGGGCAATATTGTCCCCAAAATATTTTATTTTTTATTTGTATATGGATGATAAAAAAAATAATCGCATAAAAAATAGGTATTATCCTTATAAAATATTTTTTCTTAAAATAAATGCAAAATAAACATAAGATTTTTTTAAAAAAAATAAATTATTACTAATTTTACTATTATGTACTTTTTTTTATGACATTATGTATTTTTTAAAAGCATGTGATATTTTTATTTTGTGAAAATATTATATAATGATTTTTTTGGTCTTTAAATATGTAAATTAATGATAATTTTGTCTATGAAAGAAATAAAATTCTAATTTAGTCCATAAACAAGTAAAATGAATGAAAATTTCATTTTATGTCCACTTAATGTCAAATTGATCACGAAAAATACAACTTAATATCAAAATAATACTTGAATATGACATCGTAATGATAAAATGATTTCACAAAACTTAGTGATAAGATATAGTTGTCACACTGCTTACATATTTAAGAATTAAATTAGAATTTTTGTTCTTTTAAGATTAAAATATTACAAGTTTATTGATGCAAAAGATATTGTTATCGGTTTGCACATTTAGAAATCAAAATCATGATTTATTAAAAAATATTACAAACTATGTCTTGTTCCTACTAAAAAAAATTTCTGGCCGCCACTGCATGTATTTCCCTTGGTGGAGATACACCCTAGTTTGATTCCTATACGGTTTGATCCACAAGAAGTATAGGTCCTAATTAAGAATTTTATTTGTCTTGTTAATATTACAATAGACATTTGTGATTTTCAGAAACTAGCTAATATGTCGTCCAACATAGATTAAAATAAAGTGAATTTGAGTTTTGTACACAAACAAAGATGTATCACCATTTATCCCTTTAAATCTATATTAATTGATCATTAATGTTTTACCAAGTCTTTTAAATTAAGTTCTTGGGGCTTCCTTTAGGCCATATAATTCCTTGACTAATTTGCAAACACGATGTGGTCTTTGATGGGAGACCCTTTTGGTTGAGACATGAATACAGTTTCATTGGGATACCATTTAGGAACATATTATATTGATTTATAGGTTGTTCTATGTGCCAATTAAAATGAATTGTGTAATGTTTAAGGACTAATTTTGATGTAGTTCAATCTTACCAAATTCTTCAAAAAATTAATTTGTAAGATGAGAATTATTCTCTATTTATATATTTTAATTTGACCATCTATATATTATTAGTCAAAGTGGGATCCAACATACACCTCTCATGTTAAGGATTAGAAATCTCGAGTGAAGTTTATAAGACTGAATATTTGTGGATGATTCAATAATATGACCAGATAGGCCCAATACTAATCACTATGATATGTGCTGATATCATCTTAAAATGTAGTTTAGGTCCAAACACAAATGTTCAATCATACAAATTTCATGCTTGAGATATCTAATCTTCAACATGAAGAGGTGTGTATTAAAGATCTCTCATTACTAGTGATGTATATGATTAAATATAGTATATAAGTGGAGGATACTCTCACCTTACAAGTCAATTGTTTAAAGATAAGTGCAAACTTAAATTATAGGAATAGTTTATCGTGTAAGGGTGAAATTTGTTCTTCAGTTATCTCAACTTGCATTGTTCGGTTCCATTCTCTCTCTCTCTCTCTCTCTCTCTCTCGTGTGTGTGTGTGGTCATAATTTTTAGGATAAATAATCATTTTTGTCCTTAAATATGTAAAACACTAACAAATTTGTCCTTGAAAGATTAAGATTCAAATTTTGGTTCCCAAAAGTGAAAAAGGTGTTACAAATCCATCCATCTACTAATGAAAGAGCCTATGTCACACAGAAGGATGAAAATGTCACAAAAAATTACCAACATGACTGTTTAATATATTGGACCAAAATATCAATAAGTTTTTATTGGATCAAAATGTCAATAAGTTTCCATTGGACCAAAATATAAGTAAGTTTCCATTAGACTAATTTGTTAGATCCCAAATTTCGTTTCATTTAAGGATACATTATAAATTAATTTTCATTTTTTCCCCTTTTGTGATTGGAAAATTTGTAATGATTGATACACTGTTACAATGTTTATTTTTGATACACTGGTAGAATGTTTGTTTTAGAAAATTTATATTATGACAACATTAGATAGTGACAAAATAAAGTTGAGTCTTATTTTTTTGTAAAGATTAACTTAATGATTGTGATTTTTGTTTGAGTCTCATATTTTCTGTAATGTATTGTCACATTAAAAAATTTCAGAGCAACAGACAGATTATGCTTATTATTATATTTTTTTTCTAACTTATGCTTGTTTTCCTAATTTTTTTAAGTGGTTATTGTAATGTTATGTTTGTGAGATAAAAAAAGGAAAAATAAGGTGAAGATTAGGTTATATTTTACCCTTAAATGAAACAAAATTTGGGGTATGACAAATTATTCCAATGAAAACTTACTGAAATTTTGGTCCAATTTATTCAGTAACCATGTTGGTAATAATTTTTGTGACATTTTCGTCCTTCTGTGTCACGTAGACTCTTTAATTAACGGTAACGAACATAAATTAACGAATGAATGAATTTGTCGCACTTTTTTTACTTTCAGAAACTAAAATTTGAATTTTCATCTTTAAGAAATGAATTTATGCGCTCTACATATTCAACAACAAAAATACTTATTTACTTAATTTTTATTTTTTATCATTTGGAATACAAGAATTAAGCTAAACAGCCCAAACTTTTATTAATTAATCTCAGATTGAAGAGTAATTGGCACTACTTTATGAGTGTGCTTATTTCTCAATCACTCACAACTTTAACCCTTTCAATTAACGTCGCCCTTAATTAGTGAACGTGCTAGGCCTAAAAACAATTTTTAAATTGCACTGATACTTCTCTCCCTCACTTGAAATGTCTCCCACACCAACGAAATTTCGTATAATTGGATGCAATGCAATACACTGATTTTATAGTAGTACTTTGTATTTTAAATCAGCCCAGATAAAAAATTGCAAACCCTAAAATTAAACTACATATATGCTCAAATATTAATCATGAAAACTAACTACTGCCTCTTGTTTTGTTCCAACTTGCAATGGGCGAATCTAGAAAGCTAGACACATGGAGGCTTTCTGACCACTAACAGTACCCTCACATATATTAGTAGGAGCACCTGTAGCACATTCTACGGCAGTGGGCCTTAGTATGGGTGCCTACTCTTCCAAATGTCATTTATGGAATTTATTATGAATATGTTTTCATTCAAAGTATAAACAGTTTGAGGTGGCTTTGTTTTCCATAACTGATCATGACCCATACTTGTTTACACTCAACATCCATGCATCATGCCATTACACTGTATGCAGGATGATGAAGTCAATCTATTATTAGGCCATGCATATATAAACAGATCTTGACCCTTCCAAGTTTCAGAAGGTTCCATTGATCATAAATTTATGAGGATTATTTAAGTAACAAAGTTATTTTTTAATTAATCTGAACCTTAATAATATTTATTTGGTATTGGTACCATAATTAGCTATCAATATTGTATTATTTGTTTATTATTGTACTAATTTTAAAAGCTAGCCAATAACTATTATATATTAATCAACATACCTCTTAAAAAAAATAATTAAATACCCCCGGTAATTTAGAATAAATAAAAATAAAAATTACGACCTTTAGTAGTTCTTTACAATTGATTATAGTATATAATATAATAATAAATGAACTTGTAGGCTTGCAAATTTAAGTTTGGCCACTGCCCACTGTAAGACTTCTCAAAATATTTGAAGTAACATGTTTAAACCAGCATTTTGGAAGAATGGATCCGCATTTGCCTACTCTCAATAACTTACGGGTCTGTTCCTGTTTGAGGTGACATTTTCACAATGAGTTACAAACAATTCTCCAAACATGTACTAATTAATAGTGGTTTTGGTTATCATTTGATAATTACAACTTACAACTTATTTGATTTTTTTTTTTTTTTTTTTCACTTAAGCCACAACTTGTGACTACGATGAAAAACAGGTCAAACTGTATAATAGGAGTTTATAACTTAACTTACATTAAATTATTTCATGTTAGAATTTTTTTTATCAAATAAAATAGGTTAAGAGTTTTATAAAAGCCTATTTAGTAAAACTTTAGGTTATTTAAAAAGTTTTCTTTTATGTCTAAGAGATGATCTATTTAAATAAATATAAATATTAATTTTTTTAGCATTCTTATTATATTTTTTATAATATATTAAAATCATATATTTATTTACTTTCTAAATATTAAACATGTTAAGATGCATAAAAAATCTAGTCGATAAATTTATTAAAGGATAAATTTAATAAATTTATACTTTATTTAGAGATTTTATTGTAAAATAGACTTTTGAATAAAACATAATAAAGGTCATATTAAACCTTAAAAGTAAGTTTGTACAATATAAA
>PYAF01000115.1:571162-587293 GCA_007407185.1 Glycine tomentella | reverse complement strand
ATATATTAAAATCATATATTTATTTACTTTCTAAATATTAAACATGTTAAGATGCATAAAAAATCTAGTCGATAAATTTATTAAAGGATAAATTTAATAAATTTATACTTTATTTAGAGATTTTATTGTAAAATAGACTTTTGAATAAAACATAATAAAGGTCATATTAAACCTTAAAAGTAAGTTTGTACAATATAAAAAAAATTAGATTTAACTCTTATAACGTCTAACCAACTTATTTTTCCCTTATAAGTATCAATGATTTTAAATTTCATACTTTTTAGTTTATTTTACAAATTGTTTTTTTTCCTTTAACTATTAGTCGATTAACATATTTCAAAATAAGTAATATCTATTTAATTAATTTTTTTAAACATGAAATACGTATTTCCTCCATTCCAAAAAGTCCTTTAAGATTATGATACATTGATTAAAAAATACTATTCAATTGATATAAATTTAGCCAAAAACATCCTAAACTTTTTAACTACTCTTGCATACATTATATATCTTACCATTCACCAATAATAAATACATTCTACTTTTTGCTAACGTATTTTTATGGTTGATGTATATTTTCAATACAGTCTTGTTAATCATATTTAGGAGTATTGTGGGAAAAAATAGCTTAAAAAAGCTAAAACAATTGGAAAAGAAATAAAAGTCTAAAAAGACTACTATTATTTTGAAATGGAAAGGATAAGCATTTAAGCATACTAACAGATCAAACCAAATATTTATGGAAAAGGTCAAATCAGATATAAAAAAGCCTATAACAAATAATAGATGAATCAATTCTTTAAACAAGTTAGACCTATTTAAACAAATTCTTATTCCATCCAACCTATTTCCACCCTATTTGTGTACGTAGCTTCTAGGTTTTTCACCGATGATGCAATTCTGTGGGTTGTCAACATGTTCCAAAACATGAATCAAATTTCTCAAAATTAAAACAAAATAATAAACGTACAACTTAACATCTAGTAATAGCTTATAATGTTGAGTTGCCCAAACATAATCCCTTTGTACAAACTCACTTTTCTACCTAAGTCGGTTATGGTCGCTCTCCAAATTTATCATGGTATAATTGAAATATAAATGCAATCAATTAATTTATAGATAAGTTAGTATAAGAGGGAAAGGGGTGGTTCATTTTAGATCACCAGGAGGAGGCGAAGGAAGACATAATGGCGATAGCTTATTAGGCTTTTGCAAAAAAGTCAGCTTTATCACATATTTTACATTTAATGATCTGCTGGGGTTTATAGACTTTTAAAGCTGAGAGAGATAATTGAGCATTTCCCAGTGCAGCTACATTGAATGTCACGCGGTTTTGAGAGAGAGGTATCAATGAGGTGAATAATTTTGGCCCTTACTCCTTCAGTTAATGCTCTTGCTGTCAACTTTTGACTTCGCTACCTGGTTTACTAGTTTAAGTCAGCTTCTCATCACACACCCCACACCATACATACCCTTACCACTTTCATTTTTAGCTATAAATGTGCATCAAGCAAAGGTTTGGCTTGGACACATGCATTAGAATCCTATCAAGTAAAGAGGGTTAGAGAAATAAAAAGATCGAGAAAGCCGACAGCACATAGATAGAGAGAGGAAAACGACCTAATATTCTTTTTCCTTGAGAGCTGAAGGGGCTAAGGAAAATTAGAAGGATACACAAGTATAAAGGCGGTGAAATAAAAGAGAAAGACAAGAAGGAGACATGGGAAGACCACCTTGTTGTGACAAAGAAGGGGTCAAGAAAGGGCCTTGGACTCCTGAAGAAGACATCATATTGGTGTCTTATATTCAGGAACATGGTCCTGGAAATTGGAGGGCAGTTCCTGCCAAAACAGGTTAATTAATTAGCCCTACACTCAATTTGATGATTATTTTGCGTAATATTGGTTCTTGTTCTTTGTTGTATTTATTAGATCATTATTTAGAAAAGTTTCTGATTGAAATATTGGCCATTTGGGTTTCATTGTTCTATCTTTGGATCTGACTTGATCTTTCCATTTTGGGGTTATTTTCAGGGTTGTCAAGATGCAGCAAGAGTTGCAGACTTAGATGGACTAATTACCTGAGGCCAGGAATCAAACGGGGCAACTTCACAGAACAAGAGGAGAAGATGATAATCCATCTTCAAGATCTTTTAGGAAACAGGTGCAAATCAATCTTCCAAGCACCTACTTAGTTTGAGTTTTGAAGATTTATTTATTTTTAACTGTTTTGAGTATTTTGATTTGGGAAGTTCTATCTTTTGGATCCACATGCTTAACTTAACTGGATCACATTGGCTATGTTAAAGATGGGCTGCAATAGCTTCATACCTTCCACAGAGAACAGACAATGACATAAAGAACTATTGGAACACCCATTTGAGAAAGAAGCTGAAGAAGATGCAAGCAGGTTGTGAAGGTGGTAGCTTTGGAGAAGGGTTTTCAGCCTCAAGGCAAATCCCTAGAGGCCAGTGGGAAAGAAGGCTCCAAACTGATATCCAAATGGCAAAGAGAGCCCTCAGTGAAGCTCTTTCACCAGAGAAGCCATCTTGTAATTTATCTGCCTCAAACTCAAACCCTTCAGATAGTAGCAGCTCCTTCTCTTCCACAAAACCAACAACAACACAATCTGTGTGCTATGCCTCAAGTGCTGACAACATAGCTAGAATGCTGAAGGGTTGGATGAAAAACCCACCAAAGTCCTCAAGAACAAACTCATCATCTGTGACTCAGAACTCCTTCAACAACTTTGCTGCAGCAGGTGCTGATACTGCTTCTAGTAGTGGAGCAAAGGAACCACCAAGCAGTGCTGAATTGTCTCAGAACAATTTTGAATCATTGTTTGATTTTGATCAGTCTTTGGAGTCTTCAAACTCTGATGAATTCTCTCAGTCCTTGTCTCCTGAGGCCACTGTTTTGCAACATGAAAGCAAGCCTGATGTTATTGGTGCAGAAATTATGCCATTCTCTCTGCTTGAGAAATGGCTTCTTGATGAGGCTGGTTGCCAAGAGAAATTAGTTGGTTGTGGTGGTGATGCCAAGTTTTTCTAAGTTGGATTCATTTTGTCACATATATGAGACTCTGGAATTTTTTTATTTTATTTCATAAGTTATAGGTAGGGCCTCATCAATTAGTCTTCGCTTTGGCCATAGAGAGAGAAGAAGTTTTTCAAGCCTTTGACGTGTATATGTTAATTACTATTGACATTATGATTATTATTATTATACTGTGTTAGATGCCACACTGGAAAACTTGCTTCTCTTATGTAAAGTTGATCTTGCGATGAGATCTTGCTTTTGGAATTAATTGTTTTTAAGTAATCGTCCTAGTAATTGAACGTTCCAGTTGTTGTAATGAGGAATGGTACTTACCAACTACCAAGGTACATATGAATTTATATGTTAATTCTTTTAAAATAGTTTAAATTTATTCCGGGTCGTATGAATTTTTATGTAATACTTTAGACAGCGCGTTAAGAAAATCATTTTTTTTTCTTGAACATTTTTTTCTTGTTTATTCAATCCCTCATTTAAAGCACGTCCGATACAGTTTATTTATAAAAAGAATAAGCATTTTTAAAATAGTCGTATTTGGGAATTAAGTTAAAAAATAATTACATTAAAAGTAACTAAATTAGTCATATATTCTAATTAAAACTGTATTCTTTTGCATCATATAGTTATCTAAAATCAATTTCTTCAAAATGATCGACTTTAAACAATAACATGCATAGAGGGCTTGTTTTCTCTCCCCAAAATTGAAGATAATGTGCCGCCAAGAGGTATTCAAGAGAAACTACCAAATAAACAAAGATATATAATCAGAAATAGGGTGTATCCTTCAAGGGTAAGAGACTATGTCATTATATTATCTATTTCAATGACCAGAAATAATCGGATTTAACTATATATATCCCAGGAAAAACTTGTTTTCATGAGGACGAGTCCCCGCTGGTTCCTAATGGCCTTTTAGATGACAAGATTTTTAGGAGCCTTATTGTATACCATGAAACTTTCAGAAAAGAGGATCAGTTACAATGTTATGAAGGATAGAAATTTACGAAGAGTTTTAGATATGAAATGATTTAAACTTGAAAGTGTTGAGAGAGAAGACAAATAATGAGAAACATATTTATAATGGAATTTATGTTGTTTTAATACAGAGGATGAACCAACTTCCACCTATATAAATTACACTAACTCTTGAATACCATTTAGATTGATCCAAAAAGTTGCTGGATTCAATTAATTAATCCTTTCTGCTATTTGATTTGAGCTGCTATACGTCATTGAACTTTTCAGTTTTGGAGCTTGCTGTCATAGGCTCGTAGCAACTTCTAAAAGGAAAAAAAAATGTTGAGATTTGAGTGTCTAATAGAGTAAAGAGAATGAGAAATGCACTCTCCAAATTATGAATTTTAATTTATAGTATATGAGTAAATAGTATATTTATCACTTTTTTTTTTCTTCTTTTGTTTCTTTCTTTTCATTTTGTGGGTGTATACACCTAATGAATATTTTTGTTTTGTAAAAGCATTTTTCTCCTTTTCTTTCTTATTTTGATTCTCATTTCATAAGAAAAAATACTTTTAATTGTTTTCCTTCTTAAATTATTACTTGCTTTATTCTTTGAAGCTACTTAATCATGCAATCAATTTATTACTTGTCATTGAGCAAATGGATCAATCAGCTGTATAAGTGTATTTTAAATTAATCAGTAATTTTGAGTTCAAATATTAACTATGTGACTGTTATAAATATTCAAAAGAAAAGTTTATTGTCTCAAAATTGTCTTAATTAGAAGGTACTTTAATGATTACCATGTCCCAATTTTCATTTCTTTCAACTTTTTCTCGAGAAAAAAATACTTTCTAATACAAAAATAATATATATATGGAAGGAAATTCACTTACTTTAAGAATAAATTTAAAATATTACTCTAAATCTGTATATTTCATTTTATTTTGAATTAACCGTCAAGATTAAATAACTAAATGTTACTTTCAATCTTGCACGTGAACTCTCTTCCCGTCAATTTTCAAGTGCTTCCCAATCCTTCTAATTTTGTCTCACGCGAACAAAGTAAAGTTTGTCCATTTTCATTGAGTTATGTTGGTTGCATCATACCATGCGTGTTCTGTGTGTAAAAGGATCATCTCTTTTATCTCACAGATATAAAAGGAAAGAACGCAGAAAACATCACAAGATACATTTGGGTAAAAATGTTTGGGGTCCCTTTGCTCCTCGCTCCCTCTCCCACTCATTCCTGTATAAAAGTTATTTTAGAATTCTATCCTGGCATTGCAAGAAACATCTCCACTGTAAAGAGATGGAAGTAACCTTAAGCCTCTCGTGAGTTTCATAATGGTAAACAAAAAATTGAGGCTGTCCAATTTCTGACTTTAAACTGAATGGGAAAAATGGGAACATATGTGCCATTACTCAATTACTTATACCTAGCTTTTCTTACAATATGCTGCCAAACCTAGCTAATCTTTAGCAAGAGATTGGGGAAGGTATTATCAAATAATTTCTTTTATAGATTCAAAGTCTTTCATGAGAGATAATTCTATTTAAATTGGGTAGGATTAATAAATTTTGAAAAAAAAATATTCTTGTACTTAATACAACTCAATTCCCAATTTAAACTTGATATTAATGATTAAGTTGAATCAATTTTGTGTGAGTTGGTGTCATCATGCCTCTGCAATGTAAATTTCAAGCTTTATGGTATCCGTATCCTCTCACATACCGAAGTTCAAGTATTAATGGATTTGACCATTGTGCAATATATTTTTTTCTAAACATAACTAGGTATTTGCACTCTGTTACTATAATATTCACCGACTCTACGGATATAAAAAGAAAAAATAAAGAAGAGAGAACAACTACCAAATCTTGTGCATATTTGCAAGTTGCCAACCTTAGCAAACTTCATAAAGAAGGAATCATGTGCCGACCAAGCATGATCACCCTTCTGAACCAAACTCATTATGCATTTAGTATAGCATGTGAATTCATATATTGCTTTGTCTAACAGCTTGTAATGTCATACACGTATCTAGATTAAAAAGACATACTCTATCCCAATACATTTTCCGAGCACTAGCCCTACTATAAGGAGAAAAAAAATGTGTCAATTTGGTAGTTAGGATATGCAATCAAATGACAGTAGAGACTAGTTGTGTTTTGTTTGATAAATAATATTTTTATTATAAAATAAAATCTTGTTGCTGATGTCATTTAATAAATTAATTTTATTTTTATTAATAGCTAATCAATACAAAGTTGTAATTACTAAAAAATAAAAATTACGTTGCTACTCTTTTAGATGTTAGAGTTTTTGGCTACTGATTGACAAATTTTATTTTGATAATTAAATTCAATACACATACCTTTTGTCAAGAAATTAAATCGGACTGAACTGGTTGATCCCATCGGTTGAATCGGGACTGGTCTATTCTTTTGGCTAGCTGATTTGATCCAACTTTCAAAATCGATAGTACCCAAAATTCTATCATTAAACTATCAAATCGATAAAAAAAAAAAAAAAACTGTTGAATAAGACATATTTCACTGGACACTGTTTAGCTTATAGCTCACCGTATTGCAAAGTGACATCACCACATCTTTGCTAACATATAATTTTGTGCATTTTTTTTTATATATTATATTAGTTCTGAAATTGCATTATATTTTTTTTAAAATTATTTTCCTTTTTAATTTATATTTATTCATTAATTTAAATTTCATTATTATTTTATATAAAAAAAGTATATAATAAGATATTTTTGTCATGGTTGTATATTATTTAGCTACTAAATATACAATAATAATACAAATATATTTTAATTATGACAAATTTGACCATATGAGTTGATTAATTTAATTTGTAAACTAAATCTTTAGAAGTTCAATAGTTAGTTTGATTTTAAAACTATACATTCAAGAAATAAATTAAATAGTCAAACACTTTTAAAGAACTAATTAAACCTGTATAACTTTTTAAAGACAAAATTGTATGTGCACTGATCATTTCAGTACAAGAAAAGAGGTAATTAACTCTGCAACAGTTTTACTGATAGGATTTTCATAAACCCCTATTAAGCCTAGCTTAAATTTTGCGAGCTAGATTTAGTTAGTGAAATTGTTACTTTAACAAAACTAGCTAGCCTACAATCCAATTTGAAAAATAGTGTGCTTTAAAAGCTAATGTGGAAGAGAAATTAATCACTATGCTTAAATCCATTGTATGAACAATTTGCCTCGTGAACATGCACATCTGAATGGAGAAATAGGAGTAACATATATATAACGACCTCTAAACCTCTCCCGGAGCATCTTTAGTGGTAGATTATAAGCAAAGATCTTGAGTTCAAGATCTGATCTTCACAAGATCTCCCAATAAAGGAAGTGCAGAGATCTCCAACATGGAGAATGAGTTTTTGTACAAGATCCCTCAAGATCTGTACATGTTCAAAAAAGAATAAATTTTCTCTCTCTTTCTCTCTCCCTAAGATCTCAAAATGAGATCTACCATTAAAGAAAAAAAATTAGAGAGATCTTGAAAGATCTTTAATCCTATGTGATACTATAAAGTCCACTAAAAAGTGATCTAAGATCCCAATTTAAGATCTATCAATAAAGATGCTCATGGCGTTCATTTTTCTCCATCATCCCAAGTAATTGTAATTTCCATATGATATATGTTTACTTGTCATGTGTTTTAAAATATTTGTTATTAGTTGTTACTTTATTTTGACAGCTGAAATAGTGTGGCAAAAGTAATCATTTATGTGTTATATGGGGCGCTTCTACATTGAAAAAACATTCAAATCAACTTTATATCAAATGTTATGTGTAACTCATGTCATTAAATGTTGTATATTACTCATGTTATTAAATGTTTTAGATATATGGATTATATGCAACATTTAACAAAATATTGTGAAAAAATATTTATAATATTTATACATGTTTGGCAACATTTTTGAATAAAAAAATTTTAGCAACATTTTTACTAAGTATTAAATAAAAAATGTTGCTAAAGATTATAATGTAGTGTTTCCTCCCTTGAAGACACATTCATTCCTTAAGATCCATATATATATTCCACACAATTGCAACTTAAATCACCCTCCACATGATTGCATGTGTGACTTCATTTTGATATTCTTGATTACTCACTCAATGGAATTACAGGGATCTATATAAGCAATGCACCTGCAATTGGTGACAGAATTCTAACAATAATATTCTAGAATCTACTTGAGATATTTATTTAGATATATACTCATTTAGTCTTGAAAAGAAGTGTGACAGTTTGTAACTTAGTTTCTAAAAGATAAAAAATTTGAATTAAATTTTCTAATGTGCAAAAAATGTTACACATTAGTCTTACACATAATTTAATGATAAATTTATCCTTAAACTTTTCAACTTAATGTTAAATTAATCCTAAAAAATATAACTTATTGTCAAATTGGTCCTTGAATATTATTATAACTTAATGATAAAATAGTCTCAGAAATTTAATGATATAATCAATCTGTTACACTTTTTACATATTTGAAGATTAAATTTAAATTTTCATTTTTCAAAAATCAATTTGTCATCATCACACAATGTTTAAGACCATGCTCAATATTTACCCTATTTATTCTAAAAACCAAAAAGGGTCTATTTGTAAACATCATAATCGTTTCATTTCTTAGCCACTGAAACGATCCTCTTGGGTCTATTATATGAGATGGATGGTAATAATGTGTCATGTGTGTTGCCAAAAATGCAACTGTGGAACTTTTGGCAGCACTATTGAAACATTCACCCACGCATAACATTGCATCCAAACATTAATATTCAGCCAGTATATTTCTATTCTTGAGGTTGTCTTTTGTAAGTAACTTGTTAAGCATCAATCTCTATCTGCACAAGAAAGTTCCCTTTTGGTTGAATTTTTATACCTTCAAAACTTGTTTCATCACCTCAATTTGAGAGGAACCCACTAGATCATCATGTAATACTGCATACGCTGATTTAACAGTGAAAGCACCTGAACTATTCCAAAGCAACGCATCATCTTTACCGAGCTGAATATTAGCATTTTCTAACAATTGTTGAAGGTCAGCAACCTAACTATATCCCACACTCAAAAAAAATCTTCTCCAACTCAACCTCCACTCCCAACCCATCTCACTCTATCACCCAAACTCCTTTACCCTCTCCTTTTGATTTGGTGATAAAAGATATAATCTAGGAAATTTTCAACAACACTAAAATCACCTAACCATGGGTCAAACCAAAACCTTGTTCGGTTATCCTCACCAATTTTCCAACTACATCTTCTATCAAACCACTTAGGCTCATTATCTACCCCACAAGACAAAGATAGATCCCTCCACCAAATTGAGGTTTTAATTTGTTGTTCAAGCCTCCCCTTAGAAGATCTTCCCAGTTCCCACCCCTCATCTTTAGATTGTAGCACCTCTACCCAAAGAGCATCTTTTTGATTAGATAAAGCCCATCTCCATAGCATTTAGCCCATAGAATATGATTTTTTACTCCTCGCTTTTTGTGTGTGTGTGTGTCTCACAATATAATGATCTTCACTATGCATTTTGAAGTAGTATATATGTTTATAGAGAATTCAAGTTTCATGCTACGACTAATAAGTTTGATGGCTGGTTGATTGGTTATGTTACTATTCTTCCTTGTTTACGTATGATTGTTTAGATATAGAACACATCATAGTCTTCAAGCTCCACTGATAGTAAAATGAGAAAAACATCCAGCCATCCACAAATCAATTGTGGATGAACCGCCCTCTTGTGGAAGTTCCTGTGGCAGCCACATGCAGCACAACATCTCATAGCTGCATCGGTTCCTTCTGGTCCACTGGCTATGAAATCTATCTGTGCAGCCATCCAAAGCATATCCTCCAAAGTCACATGCGTGATTAATTCCTTTGGCACTCGTGGTATCTTACGTGCCTCACAATTGTCACTAATGATTAATTCCTTTGGCACGCTCCAATTAGTTTTGACCACTCTCCTCTTGGTATGCTATCCTTCAATTTCTCTACCTTCAAACACAGCAAATTATGATGTCAAAATTGATAATGGAGAATCATAATTGTAGCCTCAGTTTAAAAGAAATCATAAATAGACAGACAGACAGAGAGAGAGAGAGAGAGAGAGAGAGTGAGAGAGAGAGGATTAAGAGAGTAGGGCAATGAAAGAGTACAACTTTTTTATTGTCAGCAATCAAAGATATACTTGTATATTTTGTCTAAGTGGAAATGGAGATTTTTTTTTATAACGGATAAGTCTGCTATATGGTATGAGTTGTTGTCTTTTAGATATGGTAGACTTAACGTTTCTGGAGATGATTACATAGTGCCTACAAGTTCTTCTGCGTGGTGGCTGGAAGGATAGAAACCGGCATTGGTGTAGATGATGGGTGCTTTGCTAATTGTGTGAGGATACTTTGTTCTGGACAGATAGATGGTTAGGAGAGGATTGTCTAAAAAATGAATTCCCTCCTGATCATTGTGTGTTATCCTTCAAATTCTAGCTTCAAACCTTGCAAAGTTGTTGTCAAAACTAATTGTTAGTGGAGAATCAAAATTTTAGCCTGAGTTACAAAGAAATCATAAATTATAAATAGATAGAAAGAGAAAGAGATAGAGGCAGTGTGTGTCTGCGAGAGAGAGAGAGAGTACAGCTTATTGTGTAATGGGTATGAAGAGCTCTAACCCTAAAAGGAGTATTTATAATGACTAATCTGATTTGGATCCATTTTGAAATTTAAAACCAACTGACAATTTTTATATTTGAGGCTTAGTCTACTATACTTCACCCATCTTCTTTTTATTCTCTTAACTTTTTAAATTGTTAACTAAAGTTTAATAATCAAGCAAAATTTTAATTCTTTCAATCACTATCTTGCATTATAGTTGATGAAATTGAATCTATAAAATTTTATTTTTTAAACATTTCTTTGACAATGACAATAATTACAAATATTATTAATAACATTTTATAAATTTTGCATGCATGTAAAAAAATAATATTTAATAAAGTTTAATACGTCTTATATATAGGGCATTGATTTTTTGTTAGCATTTTTTGTTAAATAAAGTATATTAATTAAGCAATTTCTTCATCTCACTTAATGGTAATTCATTCGATCACTATCATGCAGCATAATTGATCTCAAATTGAATCTAGAATTTTTTTAATTTTTTTATACAATGAATACAATTGAAATATTATTAATAAAATTCTGTAAACATTGCATGCATCTAAAAAATAATATTTTTTAAAAATTTTAATACTTATAATAGGGATTAATTTATTTATTGTTTCAAGATTAACGCAATAATATTTCTTTTAATTAATTATCTTTTAAAATTCTCAACTATTGAGATTCAAATCTAAAAAATCGAAGGTGATTTCATATGTTCAAATTTGTTCACATATATCTGCTGTGAACAGAATAAAGTAAATTGATTTGATATATAATAATAATAATAATAATAATAATAATAATAATAATAATAATAATAATAATAATCAAAAAGGAATTAAATTTTTTATAAGAACCAAATGAATTAATCTTTAGCTGAATGTATGATCCCATCGCTATCATTTTCATCAAACATTTTTATTTATAAATCACACTATTTTTATGAAATTTATTCCCTATATTATTATTCATTTCAATGCCTTTAATTTTAAATGAGTAATAAAATAGCTTGTCAAATAATATGAAAATATGTATAAACATATTTTTAAATTGTACAATTTTGCTGACATACTAACTACAAATTATATATAATAAAATATTACCTAATAATTTAAATTTAAATTATTGTTTTATGAATTTATAATCAAAATTAAGAGTTCATATGGGCCCTATAAGTTGGCAGCCATAGCCACGTTCATCGGGCCTTTGATGTTTTATAATATTACTGAACAAGTTGGGTTGCCATAGCCACAACTGTACGTTATTTTTCTACCATGTCAGTATATATACAATTACTGATAAATTGAGTTCTTACATAATAAAACGTCTATATGCGAAGGAGGGAATCATTTTGAATTTGTTACATGCGTTTGGCAAATCTTAGCAGTTACTATATGATGCTCACTCACATCACGTTTTAGGTAAAGTTTTCGAACAACCACTTCGGTTTCCTCGGGAGCCACTTGACGGATTTGCAAAGCGTAGCTGTGAAGACCTTCACATGAAGACAGTTTTCAAACAACCACCACCTCAGTTCGATGAATTTGTTACATCGGTTTCGGAAAAGATGCTCATTCATTCTCATGCATGCCGGGTTTTAGGTTTAAAAGCTCTCTTCATGCCGGTTTCCCGGAAGACTTTGATGGATGGCAAATGAAACTTACCAATGATGCTCACGTTTTAAGGCAAAGAGCTGCACATATAGACAAATCCTCAGTGGCATCCTACGTTATATATGTGAACCCCACAAAAACTATGTTTTACTATAAGTAACGTTTTGGTTCAAGAGCTATACAGAGACATTAGTTAATGGAATCCTATCTGTGCACCCCCTCAAAAACTATGTTCTACTTCAAGTAACGTTTAATTGTAGTCTCACAAAAACTGTGTTTTACTATAGTTTGGTGGTCCACAGTGTGTGTTAGGATTGAAACTACCTTGAAACTGATCATGAATTGGGTGACAGCCTAAGCCTGGTATATGGCTTATTATTTTATTTCAAGCTAAAGATGAAATTTACTGAACCATTTTAATTGTAGAGTCCTCTGAATGGAAATCTTCTCCTTGGCTAGGAATTAGTTAGTTTCTTAAAAATGATCACGTGTTCAAATTAATTTTTTTTAAAGAAGAGTTAAACAATAAAAGACTTTGACAAGTTTTTTTAATACATATTTTTGTTTTTATTTACAAGACTCAAATAATGAGAAATAATTTACTGCCATTAAAGCACACTAGATTCGGACACACGAATATAAAAACTTAGACAAGTTATTTTTTTAATCATAATTATTAGCATTCCCTATATATGAACATGAAATACTTCATTTTCCACACACACACACTAAAAAAATAACATGAAATACTTGATCGAAAATGTCCTGTTTATGTTTAGTAATTGTATATATATTAATATGCTAGAAACAGTTTTGGTAATTGTATATACAAGGGTGCAGAATCTTTCTAGCCCATTATTATAAATTATGTTTAATTATTGTGAGGTCGAAATTTGTTATTAAACTATATGATCGACTTTATTTTCATTTCAGTTTATCCTAAACCCTTAAACTTTAATTGTATTCTAATTAATTATTAAAATCTATCCTTTTTACAGATAGAGATTTCTATCATATTAGAGTAAAATTATTTATCTTTAATGTCAATCATTCATTAATATTTTCCTTCTTTTGTGATACTGCATGTTCATTTTAGTATATTGAAATATAATAAAAAAATGAATTTAGAAGAAAAAAACAATTAAACAACCATTATTTGATTTTTTTAATTCTATATTTTATTATATTCTACTGCTTGAAAAACAAATTGTAAACATATAATTAATAAATGATTGGGATTAAAAAATGGTTTAGATTTCTTCTTTGTTACTAGTTTAACCCCAAAATAATATAAGATTCTTTACAAAAGTGAAAATTTTAAGATGAAATTCAAATTAAAGTGTTTGTGTACAAAAAGGGTAAAGTTTAAGAATAAATTGAAATAAAATTAAAGCTTATGGTGTCTATTTTCAAAACAGATAAAATTTAAATATCAAGGTAGGATAAAATTAAAGTTTAGGTTGTCTATTTAAGAAATAGGTCAAGTTTAAGATAGATGAGTACTATTTTCACTTAGTCTCACAATTTTTTATTATGACTATGAGAATAGTATTGTGGATTAATTTTTAATAGAAAATTATCTGACTAATCACTTCAAAAACTTTTTAATTTGTCAACCAATCGGTTCAATTCAAAATTTTATTCTTATCTAATCAAATTTAAAGTGATTTAAATTGAATCAGTTTTCAATTTTAATTTTCTTTTTCATGTCATCTATTTAACACTTTTTGAACCTATGTATGTTTTCCTTTAATTTGTTTATCTTTGAGTTATATAATTAATGTAATCTCAACTAACATTTGAACACTTAGCCATTTGAATAAGGGACAAGGTTAATTACCTTAATTTAAATATTCTGTAACTTTGAATTAAATGAAATATTTATTGATGTTATTAATTAATCTAATCAAAATATATGTTCGTGATAATTATGTTAATTAATATAATTATATATTTTATGGATCAAAGTAAAAAAAATCAATTATATTTTGACAAAAAAACAATGACTGGGGTGTTGAATTTGTTTACCATAAATTACATTATTTTTCATTACCTTATGTTTTGAGGAAATTTAATCAATATAATACGTCTTATCAATAGAATACATATTTTATATAAATGGTACATAGTTACCATAAATGTGTAATTTTTCATTCAGCGGACTTAAGAATCAATCCTCTAACTAGTATGTAAGTAAATTCTAGCGTTCCCTTGTCTAAAAAAATAAAATGTAATTAATTATTATTACTATAATATAAGACTAGAGTGAATGGAGTAAAAACATGATTCTGGATGTTCTCTTGTCAGTTACATTTACAATTACATTAAAAATGATTTAAATCAGATTTTCCCTTTATAAATAGACCTTCAAGGGTTAGGGCTCTTCACACCCATTACACAATAAGCTGTACTCGCTCTCTCTTGCTATTTGTCTATTTGTGATTTGTGATTTATGATTTCTTTGTAACTCAGGCTACAATTTTGATTCTCCACTAACAATCTTGACAATAACTTTGCAGGTAGAGAAGTTGAAGGAGAGCATACGATGAGGAGAGTTATCTTGCGAAGAGATGGAAGTTCTAGATATTCGAACAACCCATCGGTGACGATTGTGAGGCACGTGTATCGCGAGTGCTGCAGGAATCTTGCATATAAAATTGGAGGAATTGTTGTGGATGGCTGCAGGGAGTTCGTGGCTAGTGGTGTCGAAGGGACCGGCGGAGCTATGACTTGTGCTACATGTGGCTGCCATAGAAATTTTCATAGGAAGGAAGAGCAAACTCAAGTGGTTCGTGCATGCTCTTCTCACCCTACTACCCGTACCGGTGGACTTTGAAGACTTTCGATCATGTGTTCTATGTATTTGCTGAACAATTCTTCATCATATCTAAATCCATCCTATGTTATATGTTTTCTGTGGGTCTGCTTTAATTTGCTTGTTTAGTTTAATTTTATGGTTTTCTATTTTCGCTTAAACATATGATGTAATGGACTGGTGATGGTCTTCAAATCTAGTGTGATATGTATGGAATTTCATGAGTTTGAAAACATGTTTTTCATGTCATCTCAAGTAACCCTTTTTGATCCTATATACACGTTTTTTCCTTTTCGAGCTTTCATTAAAATTCACGTTGTCTAAATCTTTGTCAAAATCGTTACTTTTTAACCTCTAAAAAAATACGACTTAGAAGCTAACATCTATCAAAATCATTATCAAATACAATGAAATCGAAATCAGAAGACAACAATTGAACAAAATTCTTGCAAGGTCTTTTTAAAAAAAAACATTGATAATAATAAACATTAAAAAAAAGATTGAGTGTTAAAATGTATGAGGAATGTTCAAATAAAAATATTGTTAATGATCTTAATTTCAATATGTTGTATCTTTGATTCAAAATATATGTTAATGTTATCAATTAATTTGAATCCAACTATATATTAGTTATAATTAGCTTAATTAAATTAAATATTTTAAAAAATGAATGATTGAATGTTTAAATCAGGAATATTGTTAAAAGTTTAAATATATATATATATATATATATATATATATATATATGTTGTAACTTTGAATAGAAGCATACATTAAGGTTATTGATTAACCTGAAAACTAAAAGTATTTAAGGTAAGATTAACATGTGATTGATTTGAATGAAATAAAACTCTGTTTTCTTAAATAAGATTTTAAATTCAAATTTTTTGAATAAAATAAAATAATTAGGAGAACAAAATTCATTGAAGATAATTAATCAAATTAGTATTTGCACCAA
>PYAF01000115.1:543928-571062 GCA_007407185.1 Glycine tomentella | reverse complement strand
CTTTGTTTTCTTAAATAAGATTTTGAATTGAAATTTTGTGAATAAAATAAAGTAATTAGGAGAACAGAATTCATTGAAGATAATTAATCAAATTAGTATTTGCACCAATGATTAATAAAACAAAACATAGCAATTCACAATCACTACTATAAGAATTAATTTGCCTTAGATTATTGTAAAATTGATCATGATAATAACAAAAAAAGATCACCATAATTATATAAAAAATTTCAATAAAATTCATTAACTAACTACCATTTTATATAAAGTTAAAATCTTATAATTAATTATTTGATTCAATAACTTTCTTACATTTATCCCATGAATGTTGAAAACTTAATTTATCTTTTCATTAAATATATTTATTTTTTTACCTTTTAAAAGTTTGTACACCAACTCAAAATAGATGAAGTCAATGTAATTAATATTTATTAGTAAAATTATTTTTTCCATTTAATGTGTGGCTCAAGAACAGGGTAGATAAAATGGCGGAGTGCATCGGAATTTTTGTGTGACCGCAAAATTCACCTTAAGCTAAAAGAAAAATTCTATAAAACAAATGTATTACAGGTAATGTTATATGGAGCGGAATGCTGACCAGCACATAGGCAACATGAACATAAAATACGGATAAAAGAAATGAGGATGTTAAGGTGGATGTGTGAACATACGAAGATGAATAAAATAAGAAATGAGGATATTCGACGAAAGGTATCAATAGTACCGGTATGTGAAAAGATGAAAGAGGATAGATTGAGGTGGTTTGGGTACGTTATGAGACGGCCACTGGATGCTCCAGTAAGAACAAAAATTTGTTACCAAGAGCTCGACACAAAAGAGGTAGATGTCGACTGAAACTTACCTGGAAAGGTAGTTAAACAAGACCTAATGAAGTTGGATATAGATTGACGGGCGATATATCTTAGGACGGAGTGGAGAAAAGCTATAAATTTGGTGGAGGATTAAACCCATTAGTAGTTATATGTTCCAGTTATTTCATTGTTTTAGTTCTTTTCCTTCTTTATTTTAGTTTTTTTCTCTCCTCTGTCTTATTTTCACGCTTTTCTTTTTCTCTTCCTTTCTCTTTCTTTGTCTCATCTTCGATTTATTATTGGATTCATCTATCACCGACCCCAATTAACTTGAATTAAAGATGTTGTTGATGTTGATGTAATGTGTGGGTCCAAATGAAATTTATTTTAATTCTTTAAAAATATTCATGAGTTTGGTCTTAAAATTCGTGTATGTGAAAAAAAAATGTCACTAAAGATTTTTAATCAACCAAGGTATCTCCGATTAAAGGCTAATTTTTAAAATATTAATATCTATTTAAAAGGTTAACTTGTTCTATATTTTTTCTTTCTTTCATACAAGCAGACTTGAGAATCAATCCTTTAAATGGTCCGAATGCTTTAATGAAGAATATAAATATATAAAAAAATATAAAATTCTACCGTTTCCATGTCCAAAGAATTAAAATATTACAGTGAATGGTTCTGAGATGTTCTTTTGTCATTTACTTACAATTCAAAATTGGCACAGCTCGGACTTAGTCTAAATATACCTTCTAGGGTTAGGGCTTTTCATACACATTACACAATAAGCTGTACTCTCTCACTGTGCCTTTCTCTCTTAATCATCTCTTTATCTCTCTTTTTCTATCTGTCTATTTATGATTTCTCAATCTATTCTTATTTTCTTTTTCCTAGTTTTCTATAAACGCCCTTGAATCTTAATTTACACCCCATTCATTGATTCTCCACTAATAATTAATTTTGACAACAACTTTGCAGGGTTTGAAGGATAGCATACCATGAGGAGGATGGTTCTCATGGGAAGAAATGGGCCTCAAAGATGCCCAAACAATGCATTAGTGACAATTTTGAGGCATGTGAGATATCGCGACTGCCGAAGGAATCATGTGTCTCATCGTGGAGGACATGCTGTGGATCTGCACAGAGTTCATACCAAGCGGATCCGAAGGTACTGATGCAGCTCTGATTTGTGCTGCATGTGGCTGCCACAGGAGTTTTCACAGAAGGGAAGAACATACTCAATTCATTTGTAGATGCTCTTCTCATCCTTCTACCAGTGGAGCTTGAAGACTATAATATGCATTTTCTATGGACCTGCTTTTATTTCCTTGTTTTGTTGTTATGGTTTTGGATTTTAGTTTAATTAATGATGATGTGATGGACTGGTATTCTGGCAATCTAGTGTGATATATGGTTTCATGAATGATGTTTGAGGAAAGCAAAGTTAATAAGATGTTTTAATTTGGTGATCGGAAGTGCAAAGTCGATGAATGATAATTTCTTGTTCTCTTCATATATACCCTATATATTAAAACAATATTTTGAGTATATCTCTCCCTCCCCATTTTTTTTATAAGCAATTTTTATTAAAACGAAAATACTAGGTTAATTTAACCTGTTACATCAGTCTTATGAAGCCAAATCAAAGGGATAAATAAAGAAATACTATATTAATTAGAAAAAGAACATTCAACACTCTCCTTTTTTCTCTTTTTCTTTTTATTTCTGTTTGTAAATAATTATAAGTTATTTTGTGAATTTACTAATTGGGCTACAAGTTAAATGATTTCCAGTATAAAAAAAAAAAAAACATGATTAGGAAGTTGGTTCTGGTTTAACTTTTTATCATTTCTATGTCTTTTTGGGGATGCTTATTTTGAATCTACTCTAGATTCTTAGATGCTTTCAAATTATACTAAACCACAACTTGCGTTGCTTTCTCGATCTAATCTTATTTTCTTTTTCCTAGTTTTCTATAAACGCCCTTGAATCTTAATTTTTACCATTAGGAAAAGGTTGTTCAGTAATTTAATTAGACTTTTAGATTTACATATGTTTTTTTGTCTCTGAATTATGTTTGGATTTTGATTATAGTCTTTAATAAAAAAAAAAATTGACTTTAATTAGTCTCAGAATAAATAAATAAAAATATTTTGTGTTTCATCTGACCCGTATATTATTTTTGTTAACTTGACATGTGATCATCTAATGGTAAACAATCTGTAAGTAAAAATTTAGGGACAAAAAGAAAAATTTAAGGATATATCAGAGATCACTTTTATGTTGTGCGTTGTTTGATAAACACTGAACAACCCAAACAAAATAGTACAAAGTTTACTTACTAGAATGTCCTTTTTAATATTTAATTATTTATTAACTTACTTATATATATATATATATATATATATATATATATATATATATATATATAAAAGTTGGCATGATAGTCTAATCTCTCCTTGTTACTGGTAAGTGATATTCTTTTCCTGATATCATGAATCCTTGGTTTCAAAATGGGTTTAGGAGGTGCGTTGTTTTTTTTTCATGGAGTCTGTAGTTGAAGGAAACATTGATTTTGATGATGTGGGGGAATGAGGAAGAGGTCACATGACGGTTTCTAACTTTGTATATGAGACGGTTATTAACAAATTGGGATCGATAAAGTGAGTGGAGAGAGGCGATGGAGATCAGAAGAGAGAGAAAGGAGAGATATTTTTTACTACGTACTTTTTAACGTTAGTTTTGTAGTTGGGACAACTTTTTGTCCCATAATTTTCTAATTAATATTTTCATATTCTTCATTTAATTAAACCTTTCTTTAATTTTTTTTTAATAAATCAGACTTTTAATGAGGCTGGGAATGAATTTATGTAACTATATACCTAAGCATAATTTCAGATGTTATCCAATTTGTTTTACGAGCGAGGCATGCATGAGCATGATATTCCTTTTATTTTTGGCAGCCAATGATATAACCTTCATATATATATGCATTTTTTTGTGGCTATATAAACCGCAGTATCAGTTTATTCTTTTCTGGCAAAAATATCAGTGTTTGTTAGAAAATCGTCACAAGCAAAACTTCTTGCATACATGGTCCTGACTGTTTGGTTAGGAATGACTTTTTTTAGTCGCGACAAACGCATTTTTGACTGCCGCAAAAGCTCCTTTTTTTTTTTTTGTAGTGAAACCAATTTAGTGACCAACTTTTTGGTTCTATTAATAGGATCACTGAATTGATTTCAAGCTTTTCTGGGTATGCTTCCAAGACCTATTTTCCCTTGTCCCTTGGTTTCTTCCTATTTTGGCCTGGACATTTCAGCTTTGCAGCACCTTTTGAGCCACAAACCAACCCTTAAAACACTCTTTCCATTCTCTTCTTCACAGAGTGCCATGCTTAGTTTGTCCCCACATGCAAACAGAAGCTACATACACTCCCTTTGATAACCACTCACATAACACAACACACACAAAAGCCTTTACGCATTCCCCTCTCATGTAATGAACCAAAAATTCAAGCACTCTCTTTACTCTCACATTCTTCATTTTTCCTTCATACTAAGAAACACCACGCACCATCCCTCTCAACTCACCAAACCACATCACAATACATACCATTTTCTGATTCCCCCTCGCACTTTCAGACCCTTTTTTTTTCAGACAGAAAAATGTTCGTTATATTTGAACCTCCATGAAACCAGTGACATTTTCTCATCATCTTCCATCACAAAACAAATCAGTGCATGCGTAGCAGTTTCCACCCAAACCAAAAATGACACACACCATTTTTCTGAGCCACCGTTAACTTGCTCTCAGCCTCAGCCAAACATTTATCATACCTAAATTCAGTCACTACAATTTGTAACACAACAACCACAAGCCAACAAGCTCAGCCATGAACCAGACTTCAGCAAGCATGCATTGTAGACCCACAAGTTATTCCTGTGGGTGATGTATTTGTGGGTATACCTCTAGTCTAGTACTAGAGAGATTATATTTGTAATCCTACTTTCATAGTGGATGTTTTTCTGGACTAGTGCCCCGTGGTTTTTACTCCTCACATTGAGAGGGTTTTCCACGTTAAAATCGTTTTGTGTTCTCTGGGTGATATTATTTGCTTCTATAATTTCCCATCTCCTCACAGCATTACTCGCTTCCGCAAATAGATGGGGTTACCAACCCAACAATTCCAACTCCATCATGATTCATGGAAGTCATCATCATGAATCCTTCACAGCATGTCACCAAGCACATAAATCACAGTCACACAGCCAACCACTGTGACACACCATCAATGCGATAAGATGGTTGAAGGATTAAGAGAGAAAAAAAATCATAAATTCGATACTTCTACTAACAAAACTAACATTCTTATAATTAAGATTTACCGGTAAAAAAAAATGCATATCTCTCACCTCATCGGTTCTGTTTCTGTTTCCCTTTTGTTTTATCAAAATGTTATTGCCTTAACTTAAGAGTGTTGGTTTGTTAGTGATGTATGTTATATTCTGTTTACTTTTTAGTTCACTATTAGTGATGCATGTTATGGTGCTTACCGTTGCATATTCTGGTTTTTGGATTCATCGTTAGTAAGGAGTAAATGATAGTTTCAAGTGAGATAGAAATAAAATCAAAATATAAATAAATAAATAAAAACTGAATTTAATAGTCTCATGGATCTTTTTGCTTGCAGCGCTACAAGACAGGATTTTAATTTTGAGTTTCTGCGTCTGTTGCTATAGGGAATCTTTTTAGGCTGTCACTTTTCCTTCTTTTCTTTAGTTTTCTATCCTTTTGTTTAGGTGAGTGATGCATTAAGATAAATATGTCAAAGAATAAAAAAAAAAATCGGTACGTTACTTTTAGTGTGATCTAAGACAAATTTTTTTAGTTGTTTTCTTTTAAGTTTTTTTTCTTTTGTAAGTTACTTTATTAGTTGCTCCTTATTTAAGATATAAGTTGTGCATGACCTTTGCGGTTTGGGGTTTGTATTCGAGATGAAAAAGACAACGTGGTGGTGTCCAGAACTACCTGGAGATATCCTTGAATGCAGGTCACTGAAGGAGAAGCATATGGTTTGCTTTTGGCGGCGCATTTTATGAAGAATTTCGGACTGCATACAAAATGTCCAGTTTGAGACCGACAATAATGTTGTTGCAGCTAAAATTAATAGTACTTCAACTGATGTAACTGAAGTAGGATGTTTGATATATGATTGTAAGATGTTGTCGTCAATTTGTCTAAATTTCAGTATTGGATTTGTATTGTAAGGAGACAAGTGAATACTGTTGTCCATACTTTGGTGAAGGATTCCATCATTTTCTTATCCCCAAGATTTTCATCATGTACGTTCCTCACTGTATTGCTCAGTTAATTATTAATGAAATGACACGAATTTTGTTCTTGTAAAAAAAAAAAAAAAAAGTTGTTCATGACCTATTTGTATTTTCACATATCAGACTAAAATGCTAAAATGTTGTCCAACAGAAAAATGAAGCGCAGAGAAACCAATTTGAGACGCAACTTTAACCCTGAAAACATCAAAATTGACCTGAGCTTGTGAGAAACAAAATTGATGATCTCTATCTTAAATTTCCGACAAGTCCTGGATCATCCAAATCCGAGTTTCGTAGCGCAAGATTTCCCTACACAAGACAGCAGTGTCATAGTAGGTAAAAAAAAAATTAAATTAACTAAACTTAACACTTAAGCCCAATTAGGCTCACTAACCCACAATTCAGCCAACAAATCAAAATTAAGGACAAATGTCTGTAAATTAGGTCCATATCAATCACAAATGAAGGCCTAAAAATGCTCTATAACTTTCCTAACTATATTAATAACTAACAAACCATAAGAAAAAAAAAACTAAATATATAGTCATTAAATAGTTTATAGTTATTGTTTATATCATCATATTGTGATATTCAAGCAACGATTAGCTAATGGTTACGAAAGCTACCATTAGCTAGCTCACGGTCATGTACTGATGCATTGGATATTGAACGATGATATATGCCTTTGTATAGTTGTCTGAGAGTAAATAAACAATCTAAAGAATTAAAAAAAAAAAAAAAAGGCATTTAAGTAATTTAATGGGTAGCGAATAGTGTGATAATATAAAATCTGTCCTATTAATAAATAGATAGAGAAAAAATATGGTTAAATTATTCGCAAGTATCCATTAGTTACTTGTTTATAATCCATGGCAAATTTTATCTATGGGTATCCTTCAGTACGAATCTTTTTTTCCATCTCTATACGCAGCACACTTCGGTTAAACTTTCGTAGGTTAGGTTCAAAAAAACAGTTTGTACTCCAAAAATCTCATTCCCCGACTAAGGAGTCAATTATTGATATTATTATTTTTTTTATATAAAATATACTCATCCTGTCATCCATAATGGCAAACACATCTTTGATTGGTGTAATATTCTTTGCTAGAAAATCCCATATAATGAAATCAGAATAACGCACCGTTTCCTTTTGCTGATTTACAAAAGAAAAATGCACAGCGACCTTCATAGTCATTAATGGCTTTTGACTTGTTTATTGTCTTATTAACTAGGCCACTGCCTATGATTACACGATTTTGTCCTTTAATATTACTATGTTCACTCGCTATCATTATAATCAAGAAATGTCTAAGGAGAAGTTATTGCATCCTCTATTCCTATTATTGTATCTTACACCTGAATTCCGAAAAATCTATTTTAGAATGTAAATTTTTATTTCAGAATAAATTTTGTGAAATATAATTAATAAATTTTTCAAAATGTAACTGAAAGTGTAAGATATAATAATGGAAGTGCAGGAAACAAATGTTATAAGGAGAGTAGAAGACTAAGAGTCAAGCAGCCTTGCTTTAAATGGGCTTACCATTACCACGCCCATGTACTTGAACAGCCCATAAAAGCCCACCAAGAGTTTTGATTTATTTTATCAGTTTTTCTTTTACTTTCGTTAAACATATTCAAGCAAGTAATTTTTTAAATCAACATATAGACGATATTACTTAATTTAAAGAAAACTTAATTAGATAAAAAAAAAAGAGTAAAAAATATAACCAGTCTCACATAAAATAGATTGAGAAAAATAAAAAAATTATACTTAAACCTTTTTTCATCACGAAAGTGGAAAAAAATTGAGAAACATTAATATTATTTTTGTCAAGTGAATACTACTTTGTCATTTTTGATTTGATATTTAACCAAATATAAATATGTCAGTTGTTGCACTAATTCTCTTTTGACCGCGCATATTTTTAATTTAATATCGACGAAATATAAATATGTTTGAATTATACATAAAAGTTAAAATTATTTGAGTAAGAATATAACTAACATTATTTGAGTAAGAAAAGTTCATTCATACTCTAAAATCTAAATTAATAAAAATTAATTTTTTTCAAGAACTGATCGGATCAAACCAGTCCAACTAGGATTCAGTGATCAACCCGACCGAATTTGATCGGATCAACTGCGTAACCAGTTCAAAAAGCAAAACCAACCCAATTAGGCCAACAGATCCCAATCCGGATTGAGTTTGATAACAATGCCTCTCAATTCTCATTCATAAAATTCACAAACTTAAAATAAGACTTTTTTTATTAGATATCTTTAGGATAGTGATTAAAGAATTAAAAAATACGATAATGTTATCAATACATCTTTATTATAATTTTAATAAAAAAATATTTATTTATTATGTCTTTAACCAATATTCTCCAAGTATATATAGGTTGAACGAATATTTTTCATTACTCCAAATCTATGTCATAATTAGTTATTAACAACAATATGCTTCTTTTTCTAAATGATGTATTTGGTTAACGTTATGTTTAATAAGGTATTTTAGTTAGTTTTTAATTTGTTTTGTGAACTGAAAATTTTGTTTGTCTATTTGACAAATAAGTATTTTTTTAGTAGTTTCTAATTTTTTTGAAAGTTATTTGAATAGTATTTTTTAAACGTTAGCTTCTAACTTTTTATATTTTTTTTCATTATTATCTTTGATATATTTATCAAATTTCTTAGTTACCTTTTTAAGTAAATCATAATTTTATTTTTCTGTTATTTTATATTTTTCAACTACTTTAATAATTACTTTTATCGAACACTTATAATGTAATAAATTATTTTTTCAGTTTCCAATTACCAACTAACTTTATATTTTTCAACTAATTTTTTTAACTTCTAACTAATTTTTCAATTAGCTTTGTCAAACATAACTTAAAATACAAAATATAGGTTGCTTTTTTCAACACAAAATATTTTTACTTCAATTTTTGTTCATCTAAATAAAAATATCGATAAATGACCATTAAACCAGGGCCATACCTTTTTACTGGTTTTTGTCATGAGTTTTGTTTCTTTATCAATGTTCCTCCCTACCTCTTGGAATCAGGCTTTATTCCATTAACATAACTTTTCTCAATATATATCATGTGCAATAAAGAGGGTGAATGTATGAAAAAAAAAAAAAAATAGTGTGCACTGTACAGTTAATTGGAGATTTATGCCAATCACTATCTGAAATATTTGCAGGGACGGCCAGCATTTAGTTAAAGTGCGAAACCGAAGGTTTACGAGGTGAAAAAGAGCCGATACGCAAGAATATTAAAGATGGGGATTGTTAAAGATAAGGCCTCAAAAATATAATGGACCCAATAATAGCTAGTCCCATAATGTTTATGCTGCAAATAATTGTGTGGTCCAGTATTTGGTTTGCAATAACTGGTCCTGGTCCTATTTGTTGCTTTACATGTTCATTTGTTTAGGGGGAAAAACAAAGGTTTAGAAGCGAGAGATAATTCTTCTTATTTTACAATCAGGATATTTTACCATCTTCCTATATTAATTTATCGTGAAGTGTGAAATTTGTATACTTATATTGTTTAATAACTTTTCATAACATGTGAACTAATTAATTTAACCATTGAATTGAAGTTCTTATACAAAAAAAAAAAAATAAAAAAGAGATTAAGTTTATAAAATTCCATAAAATTGAAAACTAATTAATAGTCGGACTAATTTATTTTGATAGATCATATATTTGCTATGCTATTTCTAGATCACATGTCACTGAATGCATAAATTATGTGAAATTTGATATACATTATCAGAAAGCTAGTATCAAATATTTTGATAGTTAAATTGGTTAATTTTGTATTCTAGAAAGTTATTAAGCTATGTTAATTTTAGTACAAAAATATGACAAGCTATGTTAATTTTAGTACAAAAATATGACACAGACACGCATATATACGATATATTGAAAATGCTTCTTTTTTTGTTATACAGAGTGAGAAAATAAATATGAATCGTATTATCATTTTAGGTGGCCAAGAAAATTAACACTCACTTGATAACCTAAAACCTTCAAGTGACTTTTTAAAAGGTCAATGACTTGTCTGATTTAATCTTTATTATTGGTAATACAATTTAATTATAAATATTTATTTTATTCTTGCCTTTTCATTGAAAATTGTTCTTTCAATATATATATATATTCAAAATCAAAATTGAAAATTTGTAATAAATAAATGGTCAATGAGTTGAACCACAGCACCCCTTCAGTGTGTTCCTTTTTTATATAGATCATGTCCCATTTACCCTTTTCAAACTTCTGGAGAAAACAAACAAAAAAAAGTTTGCATATTTAAATTTTACGAAATCCTCCAGGGGTAATTGCACTTTAGTGAAATTAATCAACAAGCTAATGATTAAAAATCATTCTTTCAGCATCTCCCCCCGGGGTAACATGTTAGTTTCAAAGTCATTGCGAATTTGATTAAAAGATTTCAATTGGACTCACATCATGATGAAAAAATTAATAAATAATTGCAATGCTGGTGTCTTGATCTTTTATTAATAAATAAGGAGGGAGGGATTCAAGTATTCAACCTCCATTCCATATCAGGGGGACACCTATAAAAAGCTGGAGAGTTGCATTATCAACCACCACAAATTTCAAAGATTGCTTCATGGGTAGGATTTTGGGATCGGTAGTTATATTATAGTAAACATAATCTTATGATCTAGTTCTTGTTATAATAATGAATATATTAGATGGATCTAGTAGCTAGCCAACAATCATGTGCTAAACTGAAGATAATAACGGCACCACTAATTAGTTGTTGCTTTCTTGAAAATGACTCAATGTTGTTACACACATAGTTGAGTCTCCAGAATTGGGCCCAGAAAGTCACAAAGCATCCTACTAATTAGCAAGGTAAGTCACTTTGAGAATCCAAGGAAAATAGCCTTGCCATAAATATTGTACGTAACATTAACCGATGCACATTGACACTTTAGGCACCCAAAAGTTGAGATTAGAAGATCTTAAATCATGTGTCTAAAATGTGTGATTTTTTCTATTAGACCAAGTATGCTAATCTTTTTTCTTTGAACAAGCTATCATGAGCAAATTGCAATTGAGGAAAGTTGTCCACTCCTCTTAAATAGTAGCACATGGGGCACGTTCTATTGCTAATTCCAGTCATGGCACACCCAAGTACTGGGTCATAATCTCAACCAGGTGCGACACCACTCAAGGAAAATCAGGTTTATAAAACAAATCGTACGTGACACATATAACATGTTGGGCTGCGTTATATGCATTTATAGCTGTTCATCTTTTTTCATTTCCCACTTGGAATGTAAATTGCAGTTTCCTTGCTGAGTCGAAATGTAAAGAGTCAAGTACATAAAATAGGAAATGAGTATTAATGCAGTTGTTTTGGTTAGAGGTTCTAGCTAGAGTGAATTTAAGTAAACTAAGGTGTGAGGTTTCGATTTAAGAGAGCAAGCCTAAAGTTAAGAATAATGAATCATGAGTTGTTTTGTGTTTGTGTTTGTCTTTTTATTTTTGAGTTAAGAGAGTAAGCCTAAAGTTAAGAATAATGAATCATGAGTTGTTTTGTGTTTGTGTTTGTCTTTTTATTTTTGAGTTTGTGTGTTGATTTCATGAGGTCTGAAGTTTAACTTAGGTAAATTTAATTTCTACAAGTAATAATTAATGGTAACAACTTGTAATATGCTTGACGAATACCAAAAATTTGTACATGGTGTTCATCCTATAAGTTAGCCTGGCCTCTATAGAATGATGTACTATACTTATCACTTTATTAATTGTTAACTGATACTTGCCAAATTAGCTAGGTTATGAACATTTGCTTTCCATACACATTCACTCCCCTTGAATCACCTAGTTCCCTTTCCTTACAACAAATCACTGCACATCATTCTTACCATCATAAATTATATGTTCATCGCAAACACACATATAACTTTTAAAATATGAATTTGTGTCTAACTCAATCCTACAAAATTGACATACAAATTGATTACTGCCTCCACTTCTAGATATTATTTTTGTCATGTCACCAATAGGTGTAGGATACTTAACATACTTCCTCACGACAAGAAATAGACATCTTGAGTGTAAAATTTGCAGAGCTATACATTTACAAGTGATCCAATAACGGGTCATTTGATAGACCAACAATAATAGTTAGGATGGATCTAATATCAACTTAAAAATGTGAGTTTATATCCAATTTAACCCTATAAAAGTCACTTGTACATAACATGAAGTTATGTCTATCTATATACATTATTTTTACTATATCATTGGTCGATGTTAAATCTCCAACAATAATAACAGAAAAGAATAAATATTTATATAAAATTATGTGCACATTGTTTGGCCAAAATGCAACATAGAGTTTGTTTCCACTTCAAGGTCCCCCACATAAAAGACCCTATGTTTTATATTTGATGCTTTATGATGTTTTTTTGGTCCAACAACTGCTAGAACTCATGGAGGAGGTGCAAGGTGCTTTCTTACGTTTATTGATGACCACTCTAGGAAGGTTTTGGCATGCATATGTACTCAAAACAAAAGATCAAATGATGTTTGTGGGATTCAAAAGTTTCATTCTAGTGTTGAGTGAGAAACGGATAGATGTATTAATATATGGGATCAGGTGTATAATAGAAGAAAAGTCAATTAGTGACTCTGTTAGTGAAATCTGTAACTATTAGTTGGTGATTAGTTAACTAACTGACTGACAGCTAGTTAAGAGGGGATATTATAAATAAGAGAGAAAGAGAGGGAAGAGGGGTTGGAAAATTAGTAGGACGTTGAGTTGAGTGCACCTCGAATACACTTACTACTTGCTGTAATTGCTGTAACTGCATTTTACATCAATACAGTTCATCTTCTTCATTTTCTGGTCCAGTTCATAACAGAAACTGATAGAAAGTTCATGCATGTGTGTTCACACTAATACCGAAGGAGAATATATGGGAACTTTCAGAATTACTACATGAGTAATGGAATCTGACATAAACCATTTGTTCTAAACCTCCTCAATACAACAGAATGATTGAATATTGTTAAAAGCGTAACAACGATGTTATCTCATGCTAAGTTATCCAAGAGTTTTTAAGGTGAAGCTTTAATTCCCACAATTGATTTCATCAACTTATCCCTTCAACTCCGTTGAATGGTGACGTTCCAAGCAAATCCAATAAAAATAAATGCATTTGCCCTACACCATACTAGGGTGACAAAATACGTATAATCTGATAAACTAGTTTGATTAGTCTAAAATCATTGTTTTAATTTGAGTTGGACCATGATGAACGAGATCAACATGTTGGCCTTATTTGTTTTTTTTATTATTCTTTTATCATTAATAAAATCACGAATGAGAAATTTTAATACTGAGGATTTTAAAGTTAATATTTATAATATCAGATTCTGTTTTAAACTTTTAGCTTGGTACAAAAAAAAAAAAAAATAGGTCAAGGACCTAACTAAAAGATACCCACATTTAGAAACTCTCTTTTAGAGACTCTTTTATTAACTTGTTGTGGAAAAGTTACTATATAGACAAATTTTTACACGTGCTATGCTTTTTTAAGTATCAGCATATATTCCAATTACGAATCAATGTTTCAATTACATGGCACAAAAATTATTTTAATTTAATCAACAATCTTAAATTCAAGTCTTAAATATATAATTGATAAAGTTCTAAAGAAAAAATTGTTACCTATAACAATGAGTAAAATTATTTTCTGTATAGAATATATGTGATCTTTTAAAAAATTATTTTTATTATTTATACAGAGTTAAATGTTAACGTGTCTTATTCTTATGTCTGGTTAGGATGAAAATAGAAAGAAAAAAAGTAAATAAATTAAATAATAAAAATAAAGTATTTTATTTCTTTGTGTGTGTGATCATTTATTTATTTTTATTTTAATATATTTTGTAGCTTGACTAGTTTTTTTGTATTACAGAAAGCATATTTTATGCTATTTTTATTTTATTTAAAAATATTTATGTGATTTTATAAATATATATTTACCTTTCCACTCATTGTTTTGCTCAATAAAAGAGAATATACAATACCCCGAAGGCCCACATCTAATGGACCTACAAGTGATATGGACTCAAATAATTCAAAATTAGAATATTATATTAAAAATAATAATTTAAATATTATCAAATTCAAATATACAATTCTTTATTAATTAGTATTATGCATGCTTGTGTATCTCGAGAAATAATATTATAATTATTTAATATTGTATTGATATTGTAAATCCTTAAATAAAAATATTATCGTTAATCAGGTTTATGCAAAATGAGTAATTTAACTTTTTTAAAAGTATATAATAATATTAATGTGCCAATTTAATTAATATCATAATTAAAAATATTTAAACAAATGATGGCATACAAATGAAAATAATATAATACATCAAAAAAATATGTATACAAGGTAAAAATATAGTTATTAATTTTTATTATACGAATTTTTATTATAAAAAAAACTTACTATACGAATTTAATATAAAAAAATGGCACGACATGAGAAATAATGTTGGGTTGAATTTATACGGAATTAGGTCGCGTCCGATTGAAATACAGTCGCTGTAGCCTGCAGAGGTACAGAAGTCCAATTACGTGGAAAAAAATAACAAATGAAAAATTTAATAAAGGAGAAAGATTGGTGACTTTAAAATATAAAATTAATATTTAATTAATATTTATTTAAAACATTTTGTGAATTAAATTAATAACAAGAATATATATTAAATAAAATCTTCTTAAATTAGAGTATAAGTGTTAATGGATACATCATGAGAATAGCTACTTTTACAATACAAATTACAACTATACATTTATTTGGGTAACATTTTTATTTATTAGTTTTATTTTCATTAATAAAAATTTTTAAAAATAAAAACTAAATTAAATTTATTCACACGTATAGTAAAACTCAATTAAAATCGAGAAATAATATTTTAACCTTTTTATTTATGTATGATGTATTTAATTTGTAAATAAATCATGAATATCCTGATACTATGTTTAGTTTTTGTTTTTTACAAAGCTATGGTTAGTTTTAAAAGCAAAAACAATTAATAATATAAAATAAAAAATATGTTTTAATCTTAAATTTTAAACTTTAAAGTATAGAAATAATAATATATTATTATTTTTTAAATACTAGAGTCTAGACAACAGTTTCTGCTTGACTTTTTTCTGTATTGTTTGTGTTACTACTGCTTATAGTCAAACGTCACATCTCTATATACAAAGCATCTGATTGAAATAATTCTTTAATTAATTGTAAATGTGTGAATTAAGTTACTCGAGTCTGAGTTTATTTGCGTACTCACCAAGTTCGTGCCTAACTAAGCCTATTTAGCTAATAAATGTGAATGTTTCAAATTTTAAAAGAGCACTGTATGGGCACATGCAAGCTATAACATGGCCAAAAAGGGTAGTAGATTATTGGTGAGCATTAGAATTAAAAGAATGATAAAGTTTAGCAGTTAGAAGAGCTAAGTTAATCTAATCGTGTAATTGAGGAATTAGAGGGTCACATCATCTTGGCACGGTGTAAATTTTTAGGTAGGAGAAGAAAGTTACCAATCAACTTACTGTGCAGGGAGTTAACCTCAGCTCTGTTTTTTTATTGATCCAAAAGAAGTTAACTGCCATATAAAGTAACACTGCATTATTGAGATAAGTGCATTGCACCATATATGATTTGATTAATATGCATTATCTTCTTAATCCTCAACCAAAAGCAAAAAGAGAAAATTATCCTGTGATAAGGATGTCTCAATATGCGGATTTTGGACGTGATGGACAAATTAAATTCCACTATTATCATAAAGAAAAATTTGCCCTGAAATGACAGCTTTTAAATTTAGTTCAAAGGGAATGTTAATAGTTTTTTTGACCCAGGTGGAAATGCCAACGTTTCTATAATATGAATAAAGACAAGGAGCATAAGGAACGGACTAGCACACCTTCAATCTTATCATTGATCTTGGAGTTTAAATCAAGGAAGAATTATAACAACATTATATTCACGTTTTCATCTAATCATTTATGTATATGGTACACATATAGAAAGTTTACTCAAACAAATTAATCCGAAAAATTATAGTAATTAATTAATTTAATAAAAAAATTAATAATATATAAAAAAATCTGTCATCTAGATTGGGGATACTGTTATTCAATCATTATTTGCATATAATTAAAAATTATTAGATTTTATAATAATTATTTTGAAAAATATGTGTAATATGAATTCTAAATAATTAATTATATAGAAATTTTTACATGCATCAACAATTATTTTAAAATTCAAATCATAATTAGCTACTGTTTTATGTAAGTAAACTAATACAAACGTCGACTAAAAATCGTAGATACATTTTCATTTCGTAGTAGCTATAAAAGTTATAAAGTTTTATTCTTCCTTAAATAGAAAAAATAATCAACAAAGCTAAGAGCCACTATAATAAGAATTGGCATATATAGGGATGGGGAATTGGAGTAGTGTGTACAAGGTTCTATATTTTGCGGCTGCCACTGTACATAGAAAAATGGTTATTACAAGAAAAATACATGATCGAGTTTAAAAATATAGTTACTAGCCATATGATCATTTGTCATATACATTTAAACATAATTTATTGGTCTAAATTATTTTTAATTTTTAACAAGAGATTTTTACCTGCAACCTTGATCCCTGTGGTAATTATTTTATCACAATGATCCCAAGGGATTGAGTCCAAGTCTAGTACACACAAAAAAGAAACATGAGTTTTTATGTGATATATTGCACACACAAACACATGTCGGCCATTCCTTAACCTAAAATCTCAGCAATTGAGATATCCAACATCACTCAAGTCGAACGTCAACATGAATATAAGATGCCAAAAGTTACACATTCCCAAGATTAGATTCCACATTACGAGTCATGAGATTTCTTTGACATAAGCAAAATTCTTTTGCGCTCAAAAGGTAATGTGCAAGTGACTACAAGATAGACAAAATAACCAAATTACTTATTTAATCACGTTATTCCGCTTCTTTCCATTTGTTTGTTTCAGCATTAAACAAGAGTTGACGCGCGTCAACGTGAATCAAGTATTACTTTTTTCTACATATTTTAAGTCTCCGACATATGCAAAATATTTTTGCGCTCAAAATGTAACGTATAAGCGACCATAAGATAGACAAAATGACCAGATCATTCATTCAATCACTTCACTTCACTTCACTTCTCTTCTCTTCACTTGTTTATTTCGACATTAATTAAACAAGAATTAATGTGTGTGAATGTAAAACAAATATTACATTCTTCTGCCTACTTTAATTAAGTCTCTGACATGGTGAGAGAATTAGTGATCCACGTTATATGTATATAACGTGTTTGAACTTCCATCCACGTACACACCTCAAACTTAGATCACAAAAATAACTTTTAATGCATCTTGATGTAAAAATTTGATTAAATGTGAATCACATATGCTAATCCAAACTTGCAGATATTTTTTTCTAAAGACACTCTTTATATATATATTCCTCCCAAACACTTTTAGCTGATATATATTCTCTCCATTATAATACTAAAACTCTGTTGTAATTCTTATAAACTTGAACGCTAAATTAAGTATTTGCAGTTAACCATCACCATGGATGATAGTCTCTCTACGGTAAACAACATCACCTCTACATTATCAACTTCCTGACATCAACGTGCTCAGTTCCCCGAAGAACATATGTTTGTGTGCTCATATAAAAAAAATGCCATCATATTTCTATACCTGTTAATAGAATGATTAATCTTTTATATATTGAATAAGAAAAGATTTTAAGAAACAATTAAAAAAGAAATACAAACTATTAAATGATATCGTTTGAAAGAGACTTAAATGATTTTTTTATGTGGGACATATCGAAGCATGCCATTTTAATTAATTTTTTTTATAAATAAAATGTATTGACTTAAAGAATTTTTTTTAAAATAATAACAATTGTCCGTCTCAATTTCCGATAGGGTATTTACTTATTTCCCTCGTCTATAGTTTTTTTAAAATTCGAAAACTTAACTGAGAAATATAGCATATATTTTCCTTTGAGTTATTTCTTCAATATTTTTTATTATTATTGTGACAAGATATTATCGTATTAAAAAACAGTTGGACCATATTTTTCTCCATTCAAAAACCTAATTCACAAAAAAAATTAATCAGTATTTTATTATCATTTGTTTATTTTATATTTTAAGTAGATATATTTTTATTGATTATTAATTATAAAAATCATAGTTTATTTTCAACATATTAAGAAAAATAATAAAAAGAAAGAATTTTTTTTCACGATTCCTTTCACAAAATATTAAAAAGAAAAAGTCGAAAGGAAATAACTTAATGATTTTATAATTATTAATAAAGATGCATCAACAAAGAAATATAAAAAAAATGTCAAATTCTTCTCAATTCTTATAGGATTTGTTTGGGAGAGAGATTTTAGAGGGGAAGGGAGGGAAGGGAAAGATTTGAGTAGTAACATTTTCTTGGGAGTTTTAATTTTTTTAGGAAAAGAAGTTGAGGATTTTTAAAACTTCTCTTAATTCTTTCAAATCATTAAAATTGTTATTCCTCCAATTTGAGAGTTTTTAGAAGGAAAAGTAATAAAATTAGTATCCTACCTTAACTACAAATTCAAAATTACTACATCCTAACCCTCGGTGTCTTCGACGCTCTTCGCACTCCATTCTTCCCCATCGCACTCTCCATTTTTAACTCCCAAATAAGGAGGAAAAAAATTCCCTCATTTTTTCTATCTTTCTTTTCTCTCCTTTTCCTTTAAATCTCTTTTATTCTCTTCCTCTCCTAATTCCCAAACAAAGCCATAAGCTATTCATCCAAATTCAACTAAAGAAAATAAATACGAGAATTCCAGACAACATCGCTTGTACAACCAATCCAAACAAATATCGTGTCTTGGAGTGCTCATGAAGAAACCCAATTAGGTCAGGTTCGTGTCAATGCAAATATCTCAATCACCTGCGAATTAACTGGAGGTACGTACAGTTATGTTTGTTTATGCCATGCTTCTTTCTGCTTTTATTTCCAAAGAAGAAAAAAAACACTATACGTACTTTTATATTATATAAAATTGTATCAAGACCTAACTCGCTCGGTCGATTGATCAAATGATGCATTGAACAAATGATGCATATATATATATATATATATATATATATATATATATATAAGGAACTAATTTTCTAAGATGTGGAAATGTATTTATTTCAGATTAGAGTTAAAAGAGTTTAAAAATACTTTTATTTTAGAAGCAACAAAATTTTCTTTCTTGATTCATACATTAAAATGCCTAATATCATATTGAAATTTGTAAAAAGGTTTTTATTATAACTTTAAACTAAACATAGGCATAATTCTCTATTGTCTATACATTATATTAGCAAATACATAAATTAAATAGTATATTTATTAATGCTAATATGGATTAAGGAACTAGAAAAAATATTTATTGTAATCATGGTGTGTTAAACTGATTTGGATTCAATGATGCGAAAGAAACTAACTTTCCCACAGTAGATAACTGTTTATGCTTAGCTGGGAAAAGTTGACAAAACCCCTCAACTCATACTTTTTGAACCAGATCCCCTGTTTTTAAGGGCAATTAAGGGGTCTAGAAGACTAGAACCAGCCCATAACTTGCTGGTTCTGTGCACCAAGGGCAGCCCCTCAAGGGCCCCACCCGCACCAAAACAAGATTACTGACTTCATCACTAACCAAAAACCAAAACAAACCACCGAGTGGGCCCCACACACAAAATAATAATGAATTAATAAGCTGGTCAGTGATGGAAAACAAACACACCCATAGCGTAAAACTATGGAAGACAAGACACACAGTACTAGTAGTACTTGACCTCTCTTTCTCTCGTCACTGGTCAGTCTCTTTATTATTTTTATTTCAATATTTTACTAAATATAATTTTTTATTAAGAGTCCTGCTAAACCGTATAAGTTGGTTAAGAAATTAAAAAAAAAATTAATCTGTAAGTCATAAATCGTAAAAAATATAAAAAATCATTTACAAAATAATTTTTTACCTTTTAAGAAATTGATTAAATATTAAAGACATCTACCATTCTTTAAAAGGAAAATTACCCCCAAATATTTCCCAAACAACAAAATCTTTTTGGCTACACAATAGTAACAACACCATGGACAGTAATTAGATTACACGAGACTAATTAATTATCTTTAAAAATTAGCATTGAAGTCTTGCCCGAGGAATGCATGTAAGTGATGTAACATGTTATAGATTAAAGACAATAATTAAAGGCATAATTAAGATTTCTTTTGGATTCATTAGCCACATGGATTGTCACCCATAATAAATATATAGTATTATTTTCCCCTGAACTAATAAACTATAACCTTATCTAAACACATTCAGATTACCAAAAGCTTACAGTTTTAATACACATTCTCATAGAATATGATTATGATTTTGTCTATACCCTATACGCCTGTTCTATCAGATACATTTTTTCGTGAATAAAGCACATGGCAGCACACAGACAGCAGCAGCACAGGACCATAGAATAGAACAGAACCAGCATTTCACCACCTCCGATTATTTAATAAGCCCCATAAACAGCAACACTTTCTGCCTCTTTCTCTCGAACACGAGATACAAAGAGAAAGGAAAAAAAAAAAAACATTATTATTAATTATTCCAGGTCTTACGGGGGAGAAAGTGAGAAATCGCAGAAATTAAGAACCAAATAATTAACAACACTGCATGTCAAGTCCACTGTTCACACCACTCAAACAAATCGTGCAAGAAGCAGATGAAAAAGAAAATCACGCCAAAGATAAACAACCATACACATATTCATAACTAGTAACAACTAACTCTAATTAATTCAGAATAAATCCATTAAAAGCATAAAAATCAAAATAAATTCCCTTCTGGGTATATATATCATTCTCTCCCATTAAGCTGATTGATCTTGGTCTCATTCACAATATAAAAACTAAACAATTAAAAACAAAAAAAGAAAAGAAATTAAAAACTACTAATTAATTAACCGGTAGTAGCAGCATCATCATTAACCTATCTAACACCTTCTTCTCTTCCCCTTAGATCAAGAACTAGAAGAAGACCCGTTAGCACCAACGTTCACCCCACCATAGTGATTACGACTCGGATCTTCAGCAGGATCTTCACCACCACCACTACCACCATGGTTGTTGTTAGGGTTTTCAAAAACCTTGACATCACCCCCATTTGCATCATTATCATCAATAATACTTGTATTAATATTATTACTAGTAGTAATATTAATATCATTACTAATAACAATATTGTTGTTATCTTTTTTGGTGAAGGTGTTTTTGTTGTTATGCATCCAAACCTTGAGGACGCTTCTATCCACGCCAATCTCGTTGCAGAACTCGTGAATCAAATCCTCGTCGCGCTTCTGAATCTTCCACCCTACTTTCTCCGCGAACTTGTGCATCTTCTCCTTCTGCTCCTGGCTGAACTTCGTTCGGAAGCGCTTTCTGCTGAGCGCGGCGGAAGGCGCGGCGGTGCTCTCCGGCGGAGCCGCTAGCCCGGCGGAGAGGGCGAGGAGCATGTGCGGCGCGGAGGGGTAGTAAGAGGAGGAGATCGGCGGCGGGGAAGCGGAATTGGGGCTTCGCGCTGCCGCCGCCGCGTGCAGCGGCGGCAGAGGGTGGTGGCGGTGGTGTGGCTGGTACTCGATGACGTGCGTGGTGGTGGAGGTGATGGGGGGATCCTCCGGCTCGCGGCGGTGGAAATTGCGGTGGCAGCCGCAGGCGGCGCATTTTATGGAGCTGGGGTCGGCGGCGGTGGCGGTCGGAGAGGGCATGAACTCGCCGCAGCCGTCTAGAGCGTGGCCACCCAAGTTGGCGGCGTGGTTTTTGAGGCATTCTTTGTAGGTAACCACCGCAGGCATAGGGTGGTGGAGGTGGTGGTGGTGGTGGCGGTGGCGTTTGAGGACACCGTTCGAGAAAGATAAGGTTTTTGTCGTTGTGGGAGTGATGGGAGTGGTGATCCTGGTCGGTGTTTCTGTTTCATGTTCTGGGGATTTTGTTGCAGTGGGAGTGATGGTGGTGGTGATGGTGGTGTTGTTGATGATCGTTGTTGTTGGGGTTATGTCCATGGCTCTAACATCTAGGGTCAGTAAGTGAAAAAAAAAAAAACTATTTAAAAAAAAAAGGTTAGCTTTTCAGGTTTAGGTTTTTTTTGGAGATTAGAACTACATAAGATATCACACTTCCATGAATTGAAGTTTGGACCGGCTTCTTCTGTTTCTGCTGATGCTGCTGATTTAGTTGTTGTTGTGGTGATGGGTGGCACTGTTTTATATGATGGAAATAGGAAATTAGAAAATGGAAAGGGAGAGGGGAAAAAAAAATAGTTGCTTTGTTGGAGGAAGGAGGAGAAGGAAGAGTGTTGAATGTTGATGATGGTGTTGAGAGAGCAATGAGATGACTGTTGATAATAAAAAAAAAAATCTGGGTTTGGGTTATGTGGTTGAGCTTCTTAACCCCTTGTTTTTTAACCCTGGTTCTAATCCATGGTTAAGTTATTGACCCCACTTGAGGTTAGATGTGAGTAATAAATATGCGATGCGCGCTTTGGCCTCATCGGTTGAGGTAATATGACCCTACAGTTTATTACCACTATTATGAGTTATTACGACGCTAGTCTTGAATAGTAATGTCATGGGGGGTTTATTTAATTTTGGGAATTTTGATTTTGACTCAGGCTTTTGGGGAAAACTGATGACTCGGTTGAGTGGTACCGAGTTGACCCGGTTTAGCATGAAAATGGTATGGCCTGCAATTCTGAGCCCATTGACTGTAACCCATCTTAATTTGTCAAGTTGGCAGAGTAAGGACGGGACGGGACAGGCTTTCACAGTAAAATCATTGAGGGTTTTCATTTTAGGGATGCAACCCATTTCCCTTTTCTTTTTTTACCTCTTCCACTTTTTCTCTTTTCCTTAAAACCCTTTGGTTAATGGATGCTCCAAACATCAAATAAAAACATTACCAACCACTTCTTCCCCCCTCTTTCTCTCTCTCTCGCAAAGTTCAAAAAGTAGTGGCAAATTCCGTGGTTTCAACAAAAAGGAGGTGCATGTAATGTAAATATACAATACGATGCGGAACTACGGAAATGGGTATTTTGGTAAATATAAAATAAATGAGAAACTATTTTTTTTAATCTGAATTTTGAAGAAATAGAGTTTACGATATCAAATTAGCACATGTTCAAGAAACATGAGGTTTGTCATTTTTATATACTATTTCTTATAACATCTGTAATGGAAATTGTTTTTTGAGATTCTTAAAGATATGTAACATTACAAAATTATTAAAACAAATCAATTTTATGGGTTTTATAGATATTTTTTATTTATCAATATTAGTTATTAGTTATTAATTTTTACCCGAGAATTATTAAATTCACAGAACTCTTCATTTCCTTTTCTCTTCGTCATCAAACCAATTTTATTTCCTAAAATTTTCATAGATGTTGCTTATATAAATAAGTACAAACAAATTGTTTAACCATTAAAAAATAATTTTTTACTCAAAATTAGAATTCTTGTATAAGTAATGGGGAACCTAAATTGTTTTTTAATAATGAATATTCTTAAATCTTACGTGATAATAAAGGATTCACTAAATAGTATGTAAGAATTTAAATTATGTTCTTATCGTAGAAATGCTCTTATATAAATTTTAAAAAAAAAACTTATTTTCTCAAATTGATTTAGCCGTATTATATATAACATCTAAAATAGTAAAATTAAAGTGAAAAACGATAGAATATAGGAGTAATATTATTACATCCTCCTCAATTTGTTTCGAAGGAACTTAGAGGTATCTTTGTCGGCATTAAGGACAATAAAACGGTATCATGGCAAAGGGAAACGGCGTCGCATTAAGCAACTACTCGATTGGCCCCGACAAGAGAAACATGTCCTGAAACCGTACCGGGGAATTAGATGGTATAGACGGAACATTTTTTTATTAGGACTAAAAGACCCTCCATAGTTCAAGAATATTAAGATATCACATGGCAAACACGTGTGAATCAGCCTTTGGATTTCTTCAAGCTCTTCACTCAAAAATTGTTTGGTTTTAATAAACCTCCAAAGCTTGCAACAACATCTCCATTATTAAATTTACATAAATCTATTTTGAAGTCACATAAATATAATGAAAATATCCCTGCTTCTGATTTGGCCCGAACTGTTCGGCAGATTTCCACGCATTACGCATCTGTTCGCCACTTTGTTTTCAAAATAGATCAGTACACTTGGTCTACGAATATATTTTAATTATCAACGAATCCCTCGAATTTTAGGAGACATGGGGATTGTATCTTTGAATTTTTTTGTTTCGAATCAAGACTCTTCTACTGCTCTATTGCATTTTTATTTAATTTCTTTTTAAAATTTCTCAATCCCTCTAGTCGGGTGGCCGCTGGCCCATCTTTCGACCAGATCCCCCTAAAACCCGTACGTGCGGGTCTCCCCGCATGTAAGATTCTGAGGGTGTTTCAAATATCTTATAGGATTTTTATAATATGTGTTTTTTAGGAAATTGGTTAAAAAAATTTAAAATATTTATTACGAAAATCATAAAATAACTATGAATAAATTAATTTTACATATCATAATAATTTTTTATTTTATTTTTAACTAATATCTTAAACACACAAATTAACATTTATCTATTATATATAGAATTTATTTAGATCTATTAGAATAACATAAAGTTTCCCTAATTTTACAATTTATTTAATAAAATATTTTTATAAAATTTATTAAAATTTTTTTTGTTTTTAATAAAATTTAAATGGTAAAAAATATTATTAAACAAACATGTAATTAAATTTTAATATTTTGGCTGTTGGTGAATGAACGATCAAATTCATCAAAGACAAATGAATTTAATTATTAAAATGAGGAAAAGCAGTGATACAGTGCTTTACGGAACACAGTAAAAAAGAAAGGAGGTTAGGGGGCACTGAATAAAGAGAGAATATTTTTATGTTATTGTGACGTAAGCAAACTAAAGACAGAATAGCTAAAGTTTAATGATGGAATAGCGTGTAGACAAACGTTGAAACGATGCATTGAAACTCACAAATCACTAAATAGTACTAGAGGAAGATAGGATGTGGGAGCTTCATAAAATAAATGTGGGAGTGGGTCTCAGTGAGCTTGTATATCAAGTTATTTTTTTTTTAAGTAAAAATATTAATTATTAATTTTTGTTAAGTAAAATATTAAAAAATAAAATTTCTTTTTCTTTTCTACTCTTATATCAAGTGAAAAAGTCACTCGATAATATTAATTTTTTTAATAGATTACACTAGTACTAATTATTTTCAGATTTCCTGCAATTATATAAATTTCTCTTGTTTTTATTTTAAATTGACTTTCTCTAATTATTTTTAAAAATTATACTAGCATTTCTCATATATGACATTGATCTTCTTTAATTGTTTGAAAATAATATTAAATTAGAGGAGATTCTTGTAAATGTTAAAAAAGCAAAAAATATTTATATAATTTCACAAAATAGTTGAGGTGATTAGCATAATTTATTCTAGATTTACTAAATAATGCTCTTTTGTTTTAAAATTAAGCTTAATTTTACTTTTTGTCCATATAATTTTCTAATTGTACAATTTTGGTCGCTGAAATTTTTTTATTACACATTAATTTGATCTTAGCTTAAAAGGAATTTCCTAAAGAGCCTTTGATATACAAAATGAAAGACAATATGTGACGATGCTAATTCCCTTACTCAATAAGCAATAAACAAGTTACACGATAAATAGAAAATCATAGAGTTTTATACTAGTTTATCTTATCTAAACAATACATTCAATCCTTAGAAACCAACCGAGAATTCCACTATAATAAATGACTAAAAACAAAGTGCCAAATTGTTACATTTATTTTTTCCTTTAAGCCTCTTCAGTCTCACATGCAAGTATTATTTGGTACTTGCCTCATTAGATAACTACAACAAATTAATATTCTTTCTTAATCAAGCCTTTAATTACTATCTAAGCATATCACAAATAAATGGGTAAAGGATAACCATAAACTATTGTTTTATTAGATTGATATACAGGTAAATTGTCTAAGTGCTCAGAGAATGTTCAAATAATTTATATAAAAAAATAGTTAAAAAATAATTGAAATACATTTCTTTTGTTGATATAAGTTCACTATATGTTATGCTTTTAATTATGTCTTCTCTTCAGTCTTTTATTGGAGCTTAATTTACCCTTGGAGCTTTTCTCTTTTCTTCTAAAACTTTGAATGTTAGTAGAATAAAATTTGACAAGTTGAGTTTTCACCAACTTGTAACATAAGAGCTAACTAAACATTGTGTTTATAATTCTTCTTAGTCATTACATCGTACGTGTAATTTTTTTTACATAAGTGATCAAGTTTACTGAAGTGTTATCTCATCTGCTTACTTTTATTCTTTTTTCACGCCTTGAGGTATGAGAGTAAGTAAATTCTTTATCGTTTATTTCTTCCAGATTTAGAAAAGGTGATGAGACATCTTAAATATGCTTTGTAGAATACTTTTTTCATCAAACCGTTCTTTATCTTATGATCGTCTTTAAATGAACAAAACATATAATAGGGCTTGATGAGTCTTATATTACAAAATGATATTTATAGGATGATACTTTGGTATACACAATATTTAGTCTTTATAAACCTAGAGTTTGATCGATTACAAATATTATGTCTTTATATAATACATAATATTTAGTCTTTATACACAAAATGAGTCTTAATAAATATGTTTTAAAAATTTTCCAAGCATGAGTAAGACAAATATTATGTTTACACATTAGGTTAAGTGTAAT
>PYAF01000115.1:498904-543828 GCA_007407185.1 Glycine tomentella | reverse complement strand
ATATTTTAAAAAAATTCCAAACATGAGTAAGACAAATATTATGTTTACACATTAGATTAAGTGTAATAGTTTCTATGATATTTTGTGTATAAAGAATAAATATTATGTCTTTACACAATACATAATATTTATTCTTTATACACAAAATGAGTCTTAACAAATATATTTTAAAAATTTCCAAGTATAAGACAAATGTTATGTTTACATATTAAGTTAAGTGTAATAGTTTCTATAATATTTTGTGTATAAAGACTAAATATTATGTCTTTACACAATATATAATATTTATTCTTTATACACAAAATGAGTCTTAACAAATATATTTTAAAAAAATTCCAAGCATGAGTAAGACAAATATTATGTTTACACATTAGGTTAAATGTAATAATTTCTATAATAGACTTAGTAGGACGTAATGGCAGAGCTTGATTGATTATTTTGAGGTGGGCAAGTGATAAGAAATATTCATATACTCAAAATTCAAAATAACATAATTATATGATTCGAAAAAAATATAGGAAAATAATGAAAAATATCAACACACATTAAACAAATCAACTAGAAAATTATCTTTGTCCTATAATAATTATTATGCAAGGACAAATAATAAGTTTCAAAATAATAATTATTTTAGCTTTAAACTATAATATTTATTTCTTTTTCACTCATATTTCTTATAATGTTAATGTTTAATTACTTCTTTCATCCTTTAATTTATTTTTAGGCTCAATTTGATTATCTTGTTATTATAATGTTCAGGTCCGTTATTTTTTTAAAATAGGTTCAACTTAGTCCCATTTTTCTTTCATCTAATCTGAATATATTTTTAAAATAAAACTAAATTTAGTCATAAATGGGACCAAATTGAACCAAATTTAAAAAATAATGGACTTAATTGAAACTTTTAAACATTAATGACCTAATTGAACTATTTTGAAAAATTATAAGACCTATTGAACCTTTTAATGATAAGAAGACCTGATTCAACTTTAAAAATTAATTAGAGAATCAAAATATCAATTAAATCTAACATTAATGATGAATAACAAAAACTAATTAAAAACAAACTAATGATGACAATATAAATATTATAAAATTGTTACTCTCTTTCATTCACTTATATATTAAGGTTTATTTGGATAATTTTTTTTAGAAAAGAAGTATTTCAAGAAAAAAAATAAACTTTTCTATAAGCTAATTTTTAAAAAATCTATCATAACTTGTCTCTAAAAAAATATTTTTAATTTATGGAATAAGATAATTTTAACTTGTGAAAATTATTATTTCATTTTTTCTATTTAAATTTTTCTCCTAAAAGTATTTTATAAAGAAACTTAATCATTTAAAAAAAATTATTTTTGCACAAATATGACATACGTCCACTCTCACTTTTACAACTCAAGCAAGTAGTAAGAGATTTGTGTTCACTTTCTTTTTTCTTATCAAAATCTCGGTTTACTAGTTAATCACATATTAAAAAAAATGTTATATTAATTTTGGGCTACCAAATATCTATGCATGCATGTAATGGACAAAAAATTTGGGGGAGGGAACATGGCTCCCCCTCCCTCAAGATACTCCGCCATTGATAGGGCGTTAATACATATTTTATACATGTAATTGAGTCCTAAATTCAAAGTTTGGTTCAAAATAATTTTTTTAGAATTTTCAATATCAATATTTTTTTTACTGCTTCAATATTATTTTCTAAAAATAAACCTTGGTGATGATTTCCTATCTTAAATTTTTTCATCATCCAATCGCAATCCCGATTGTCACACAACACATTGTGTTATTTATTCTTATTAGTGGGTAGCATTATTAAAAAACAAAAAAAATTATAAAAAAATGGAATAATATTCCAATTTTATAAAAATCCTATTATTATTCTATCTACTAAAAAATAATAAACTAATATTACAAATCAAATTTGCTAAAAAGTATTTTTTTAAAAATAACAGAAAAAAAGAAGGATACCTTAAAAATGTAAAAAAAAAATAACAATACAATTTTGTGAAATATAAATAATATTAGAAAAATTAAGAAATATTAATAAAATATTTGGAAGGGAAACCTAAAAAGTAAAAAATGACAATAAATAAATGAACTAACTGTAGAAAATATATATTAACATTTTTTTAGCAATAATATAAAAAAATAATTAAAAATAATAAAATAATATTATAATAGTACGAAATAAAAAATCAGAGAATTGTAGAATTAAATATCCTGAACAACAATAAATTTTGCAACTTTACTTGAAAATTATTGTTTAATATATAATATGTATATATACACTAATTAATTTATAATTTTAACAATAAATATTTAAAGAATTTAATTCAGCTTTTATTGGTAATTATATTAATGGACCTGTTCGGATATAAATCAAAAGTATTTTTAAGAGTTTCTCTATTAAAAATATAATATTTTTTTCAATAAAAAAAACTCTAAAAAATACTTCTAAATATTACCGTATAGCGGTATCTTTCTAGTGGAGCACAGTAAAAAATGAATGTAGGTCGAAGATCAGTGAATAAACAAAGGGAGTAGTTTTATGTTGATGGCACTGTACTAATAATTAATGTTCTTCAGGATAGTCAAGTATTTATTTATTTATATTTGAATACTGCACTTGCCAATGGTAGTCCTCGCTTATTTCTATTTATATTTACACAGGAATTTGTTAATATATATGATTTTTACTTAATTTGAAAAAAAAATTCTTAATTAGTTCTCTTAAGAAACTAACTTGTCTAAAAAGTTCTCTAAGCTAACTTACGCTCTCACATAATATATTATGAGGTACCTTGTGAAAACGTAGGATATCAGATGAATTAATTTAAGAGTAATGCTATTTCTTACGAAAGGGTTCCTTGCACGAATCCCACAAATAAGTTATGTGCGGTTAATTTTTTTTTAAAATAAATATTAATTTAAATAAAAGATAAATCTTGGCACAAATACACATTTGTGCAGTTTTTACGAAAACGTTTCATACAAACAATCATTTCCCATAATTTAAATCTCATCATGTAATTGTATATTGAATTTAAAGGTGACAAAATGGGTCGAACTAATTGGATAATTTCAAATCTGTTTAAAAAAATATAAGACTTAAATTTAAATTTTTTAGTTCAAATGTAATCCAAACATGATTCAATGCAAGTTGAGCCTGCAAAATTTCATTAGAAGTCCACAAAAATCTAGCTTTTACAAGATTTGGATTTATTTTTTAGGTTCAAAATAAATTTAATTTTTTTTGCTCGATCCATTATAATTATCAGGTCATCCACATTGGGGCATGTAGTCCGTTTTGTTACCTATATTATTGATAGACAATATATATATATATATATTTTTTTATCAACAAACAAATTTTATTAAACAAGGTACTAGATACAAGAAGTACCAAGGTGGAAACAGAATATGGCAGTGATTATCAACTGCATAACCACCAAACAGACCAAAATTACAGCAGCACCACTCATAAAACCTCATAACCCAGCTATACCAGCCAGCAATAGATAATACACCCAGTAAAGAGAAAATAACTAGAGACCCTGTTGCATCCCTGAGTCCCAAACAAAAGCCTCTCTACAGAGAAAATATTAATTTTACTTGAACTCAATACAACAATTGATGTATGATCGCGTGCTTAAAATTAACTTATGTTATACTCAACGTTGAGATGCGTTAATTTGAATGAAAGGGTTTAATTTGAATCTGTTAAAAATATAGGATCCTGAGTTTGACTTCATGATTTATATATGAACATAATTGTTAGTCGTAGTCCACACCTTCACGCTTAATTGTACACATTTTAAAACATAGCTTCTCGACTATAGATTATGAGAATATTATGAAAAAAAAAATCCTTTTTAAATTGTTCTTAATGAAGTTTGAAGTTTGGAGTTGAATGATGTCAGGGTCCATGTAATTAAGATGAATTCCACAATCTCACACATCAGACTATATGTATCCTTCACTAGGAAAATAAAAGAGGGCTTATAAAATAAATGACTCTTATATTAAAATTAAAGTAAGTACATGAGTGAGTTGAAAATGAATTAAAAAAGATGAAATAGAACCTAATATTTATAGCGTAAGATAGAAACTTCGAGTTCTTGATTGTAGGAAGTGTTACAATGGTGTAATAACTCTTGTAGATAATTTCTAACTTGTAGATAAATCGTAATTTATAAATAATTCATCCTTAATAAATAATTAAGTACCTACAACTTAATAAAAGAGTTGTAATATTATCAATAATATTTAAATATTGATGCATTTATTAATAAGCTGTCGATTCTTAGGTACATGTTGAAGTACTACATTACTTCTAACGTCAATTTAATTTTGTGGATCCCAGATAATAAAAAAATATTAATTGATTATTAACCAAGCTTAATGTGGATGGCCTATATAATGTGCAACAGTGAGGCTTGTTTATCTTAATCAAATCATCTTCCCTAGTCTCCTCCCGGAAAAAAAATAAAAAACATGATCGATGTTTAAAGTGGTCCATAAATATATGTTTATCCTCTTTCTACTTTCAGCTAGTATCTCCCATTACAATGAAATTGAACTTAAACAAAAAGAAACTGATCTTCTCCAATATTAATTTTAAAATTAAATGCAAGCTAAATTTAAACTTTTTCTATGTACAAACTTAGCATCATGATGAACAATTTCTAGAACTCTTTAGGAATTCAAAAGAGAAAAATGGAAAGTTCTAATTCCCCGATTAGAAAAATAGAGAAAGAAAGAAAGAAAGTGCAGTCTCTGATGTTAATGATAGCAGCTATGCATATTGGGGAGAGAAGTCCCTGTGCCATGAAACAATAGAGGATAATGACCCATTTGAATAGGACATTGGGGGTATATTATAACACTTTTGGTTTCCCTCAAGAGTAATTGTCAAGCAACAACCAACATATGCAATCTTTATATGTACATCAGTTGTGTGATCTTTTCTCCACGTTGCTATGCCCTACTAGTACTAGTACCACCCTATCTATCTTGGGCTCTTTTAACTTGGACAATCTCAATTGAATTTCAACTGTGGGTCATCCTTCAAAGAAACAATGATTTTCAACCTTGTATGGCCCAAACACCAGCAGTGCAATGGCCATACATAGGAAAAAGAGTTGCCAAAGAAAGGCTCTTCTTAATTTATTAATTTGTCCATTTTCAGTCATTTATATATAATTTTATATAATCCACTATGAGTTATTTAGGCCTTTCTTTTTTAAAAAAATTATAATATTCGCATAGAAAAAACTGATTGCATTTAATTATAACTTGAAAACTAACTCTTATGTAAAATTGCTATCTATATATGGTCCACTATTAATGTGTAATGCACTCAACTCAATATATATGACAAATAGTAGTAAAAAATATCTCTGACATGGTTCATGGTTCCTTGTGTTTTACATTTTCAAAACAAAAAAGAAATAGATTTCATTGAACTGCAATTAAAAAATTACCGAAAAAGGAATTGTAATAATAAATTAATGACTCAACAATACTACTTGCAAATAACACACTGAAAGGATTATGCGAAGCGAATGAATTTGTATCCACTTCTTGCTTATGTAATTTACGAATAAAATCTCTATTACTTGTCAAAACTTAAAAGTAAACATTGTTATTATGAAATAATCCATGAATATACAACTAAAACATCGGCAATTTTTTTCTGGTGGTGGAAATTCGCACCAGAAACAAAATCAGACGGTTAGGTGATTGTTTTGTTGTCATCTCTGCATAATACTTTTTTGAGTTATTGTATATAAGTTGTATACAGTCATTTTATTGTTATTCAAACGACAGTGTGATATTCATCTTTCATAACTCAATGAAGTTTCATGGAAATAGAAATGGTGTATATAAAAAGCCTCAATGTTTTTTTCTTCTTACTAGATGGATAACTCCTCTATATATGTTTACTGCATAATGAAATTTCAGGTTTAAAGCTCACACAGGATATTGAACTTAAAATCCAAAATAATACGATAAAGCTCCCTTTTCCGCTAAGCAACAAAAAAGTGATCTAATAGTAGTACACATCAAGATCTATATCATTTAGATATAAGAACTAAGACATCAAGATCTTGCCTTCCTTCAATATATATATTCTGTTTAAGTTCCATAAGCCAAAGATGTTTTCAAATGTAATACTACAGAATTCAAACAAAGTTTGAATGTGTCCTTGTTTTAGGAGTAAAAATTTGAAATAAATGCCTCCTTCACCAAGAGTTTTAGAAAGGAGCTAAACCTTTGTATTCGGAAGGAACAGAATTGGTCCTTGCTATATTATTTACACTAAATGACAAAATAATAACAATCTCTTTTATTGCGTTCACTCGAAGTGATTTTACTACTTTACTCTTTTAGAAACACTAAATGAATGTCTGTGCTAAATATGATATAGGTGAAAGCAAAAAAGCCCTCGGAAAGCGAAGCATGACGAAATGCTATTACCCTTTACAAGATAAGGTTTTATGTGGCCTGTTTTAATTGCTGTGCATAGCAAGATGATTCCAATTATCATCATGAGTGCATTTTTTTGGTGTTCAATTACGGAAAAGTTTGTCATAACAAGTGCTTCACTATCATAATGGTGCACAATTCATGCACATGGGAGAAAGCTCTCAATGGGTTTCCCACATATTTGCTTGTAAATCCTTCATCCTTAGGAAGTTGAACAATGCACAATCTTTTCAAATTATTTTGTCTGAGTAAAAATGTGTTTGGTTAACACAACACATGATTGATTCTATCCTACAAAATCAATGTAAAACCATGAAAAAGTAAAAATGACTATTTAATGATCTATCTTTATCATAAAAATTTAATTGATTTTTTTCATTATGAATCTATATATTCTTAACACAGTATAGATGATAGTATAAAAAAAAATTTACATTATCATTCAATTATAAATTATTCTCTTCGTCTCAAAATAATTATAACGTTGAAAAAATAATTTGTCTCAAAATAAGTGTTATATCTAGTTTTTCAATATAATAGTAGTTGTTATTTTCAATCAATATTCCTAACAAATGTCATTTTAGTTTTTAAATATAATATTAATATTATTCTCTTTTATCTATTAAATAAAATAAATTTGATAGTTATTACAATAATTATCTTAAAAGACATTAACAACAATTTTTCATTAGTTGAAATTACGATAATGTATAAAAATTAAACTCTTCTTACATTTGTTCCATCATTGTAAATTTGCTGAGGTTATTGGACGCATGTGGTAAACAGATATTGAAGGAATGACAACATCATTTTACACTGCAAAGCTTTAATTGCTTGACTAAGAGGAAGGGAGAAAGATGCAATTGAATCATAACCTTTCAATTTTGCATGCATAGTGGATAGTGGATAATACGCAGTACCCACACACAAGAGCCTATTTAATTATGGTCAGTGAATGGTCATTCTCTCCGCGTATTAATAGATTAGGAGAGTTCATGGAGCAAATAGAAAACAATATATTGGTAAAAAAGAATCCAAAGTGAAAGGGTAATTTCATTATTCTCTTCTATATATTCTTCTCATTAGACGTGGAATGCTTCAATAAATTATTAACGGAAAGTAGTTGTCTCACTTTACTAGAAATAATAGGAGTGGAATTTCTCCATCTTACATCTTTTTCCTCTCCATGGATTACAATGCAAGTTTATTAGGTTAGCCATTATCATCATGTGCAATGTCCCACTCTCTTACTGGCTCATTAACGAGCATCCCATATTCTTTGTCCATGCCTACCCCACTACCCCATTTCCGTGTAGCCATTTTCTAGTTCTTAGAGACCTAGCTAGCTAGTATATGAACTTTGCTAACGTTAACCCAACTAACACCAACATTCTAATTTCTTGTTATAATTAATGTCATTACACTCTAACGTTATCCTTTGGGCCCTTTTATTTTTCTCCCACAAACATCCAAAATCATGGGTAAGTTCCTACAAAATTCGAGAATTATTGATTAGTATTTATTCTTATGAAAAACTAGAATCAAATAGAAGTTTCTACAATAAAATAATAGACAAAAACTATAATTAGTATCATAAAAGAAATAATAAATAGAAAGTAACATAACTTCTTTTATTCAATTTTGTACTTAAGTTCTGTTTGGATAAAAAATTTAATAAGCACTCATAAGAAAAAAAAATTGAACTTCTTTTATAAATTAAGGTTAACTTATGTATAAGATAATTTATAAACATTATTACTTTAACTTCTCTAAAAGCTACTTCCAATTCATATATAAACTAATTTTAACTGGTTTAATTTCATTTTATCTTCTTATTTTCTTTTCTCCTAAGTATTTATTGAAAAACTTATTTAAAAATGACCTTAAAATACTATAACAATATGCACAACAATTTATAGGAAACAAACAAATAAAATCATGCATATTGCCTAATTTAATTAGCTCTAAAGTCTAATTTGTTACATAATAAATTCCCCCATTCCAAAAGACGACAAAGACCAAATTAGTGATATGGGTTGGTAAAAGTGAGGGAGGTTAAAATGCAAGGAACGTGGAATAGGTGGCCCATGATTTGTAAGTGGTCTATTCAAAGAGGTCCACTATGAAGTAAATTGGGTTGTAGCACCTTGTAATAGTCCTCATACCCTTATTATGGTTCTGACATATCTACCTAATTGTCACTTTCAACTGCGCAAGTTTCAGAAAGTTGGAGTTAAAACCAGCTCAATATGAAAGTTGTGCTTAGAGAGATCACAGCTATTTGTGAGAAATAAGCATTAACAAGTGCTCCTATGGCCCTACATGCCTCTTTCGGCCTCTGCACACCATAGTAAAAACAAATGCCACAGGAACAAAGTTTAGAGTAAGGTTTTCAATCAACAAAAAGAAAGTACACAAATTAATCAACATTGAATAAATTAGAGTGTATATAATGTCATAATTCCATAATTGATAATGTAATGTCACTTCCACAACTGGCAATTTTGTTCTCGTGCTTCCAATCAATAATACAACAGGAATGCTTATTAAAAGATGCTACACTTATGATTGCTGTGCCTTAACTACCTGAATTATTAATTTACCCCCCAATAGAACATCACAGTCTCTTGCAAATTATCAATTAAGATCGCACTGAAAGAGAATATACAATGAAGAAAAAAACATTTCATCCCCAAATTGTACCATGAAGGAAATCTTTTCACTTGTACTCCCTCTTTATCCTCTCCACATAATGCGTGTCCTTTTATAGATCATAGTTAGAGCACTAAACTTACAGCCAAAAAATCCATTGTTAACAACAGAAAGTAATTTATAATTATTAATTTATGATGACTAATATAATATACGACCCAAATCTCAAAAAGTAAGTGCATATATGGAAAAAAAAATTCTAAACTGATAGAATGAAGTTGTTGGTTAATTGGTCCATACTAGATTATTAATGGTTAGATTATAGTGACAATTGTCAAAATTTTAACTGTTTTTACCAACGACTTGGTTGTCGATAATTTTTAATGTTTATAGTTTTTTATAATAATAATAATTAATTCTATTTTTAATTTATATTATATCATGTTGTACTAAAATAAATAATAATATGAAGAAAAAACTAAAAGCCTAAATGCAGCTTGTCATAATCCTTTCATGAAATCTATCAAACTTTTGATTATGACGAGGTAGTAGTGGCAAACCTTAACATCTTCTATCGGATAACTGAGTGCGTTTACGTTTAATATATGGATTTCGTCTTCTTTCATTAATATAATAACTTTGATTTCTTGCATGATTAATAAATTGCTCAACCATGTCCACTAGTTTTTGCAGAATACTACCTCTATCATGCATATCCAACTATAATTTGAAGGATAAGAATTAATCATCTACCAATGTACATTCATATAAAATTATCAAAGCTAGTTATTTTTTCTTTCTATAAACATTCATATATCAATTTAACATCTTAATAATCATGTACAATAAAAGTTCTGATTAAATTACAACAAAAAATCTTAATATACTTTTTTTTTTACATATATAAAAAGGGATTATGTGTGTGTGGGGGTGGGGAATGTAACTTGTAGACAAAGATTTAGTTAAGTGTGTACTTAGATTAGAATAATTTATAATTTTTTTTACTAGAACTTGATTTTACAAAGCTCATAATTAGTTATATATTTTTTAATAATGAATTATTTTAGATTTTATTCTTTAGGAAAAAAACTATCCTCTAAAGTAATCTTTACACAAAACACACCTCGCCTACTTTTTTCCTATTAAAACAACAACTCCTTCATCTATTTTATAATATGCTTACAGTTGAAGAGAGTATATATACTGCAAGAGACATATAAAGTATAAAAATAAAACTAATTACTAAAAACTTGAATCAAACCAAAAAAATACTTTAGATCAATCCTTTTTATATTCTGGTCCAACCCAAGCATATGTAGTGGCCGAAAGTGTAAGTGTTCTTGTCTTCTTGAGGAGACAGTGACCGTAATGCCCCAAATTAAAAAAAAAATTACCTGAATGCCACGCTACCAGAGTGTCACGCATCCTAATTTGCTAGACTGACAAGCGAATTACGTGATGGACACATGGCAGGCATGCGTAATTCGCCCAGCGAATTAGGTGGCTACGTGGCAGGCAAGGGGTAATTCGCTGGAGGGCCCAGCGAATTAGGTGGCCACATGGAAAAAAGAATGCAAAACTTCAAGCAGTCATAACTTTTGATAGAAATGTTTGATGGAGGCGTACGATATGTCAAAATGCTCGAAATTCAGAGGGGAAGCCCTAAACAAATACCTGAAGTGGATTTGGTTCACTATTTTTTTCAAAAAATGCCTCTAAGTGCCTCAAAATTAACATTTAAGAGTCAATCATCCAAAAATTCAACTGTTTTTCTATTTTTTAATTATTTAATTAGTTAATTCAATGCTAATTTTTTTATTTTTTTAATTACTTCTCTTAATTTCGAACGTTTTGACATATCGCACGCCTCCATCGGATATTTCTATCAAAAGTTAGACCATTTGAAGATCATATTGTATGCTTAAATCTTAATTTTGAGACACTTAGAGGCTTTTTTTGGAAAAAATAGTGGACCAAATCCTCTTCGGGGATTTATCCAGGACTTCCCCTCTGAATTTCGAGCGTTTTGACATATTGTACGCCTCCATCGAACATTTCTGTCAAAAGTTATGACCGTTTGAAATTTTGCTTTTTTTTTTCCACGTGGCCACCTAATTCGTTGGACCCTCCAACGAATTACCCTTTGCCTGCCGTGTGGCCACCTAATTCGCTGGGTCCTCCAGTGAATTTACACATTGCCTGCCATGTGTCCATCACATAATTTGCTTGTCAGTCTAGTGAATTAGGATGCGTAATACTCTGATAAAATTTTCCATTAACGTGACATTCAGGTAATTTTTTTTTAAATTTGGGACAGTACGGTCACTGTCTCTCTTCTTGAGTTAGTCAATACTTCACAATAATCTGTTTATCCTTTTTGGTCTTGGGATTGTCAAATTGTCATTAGGGTGAAAATTTGCTGGGCTCGTATTTACAAGGATAAGGACCAGTATCCAGCCCAATTGTAAAAGTTCCAAACCATGTAATCAGATAGGTAAAGGCTGCTCCATTATAGTTGGGATGAGCATCGAGACTTTTTTCTTACCTGAAGCAGCTCTTTTTGCTCACCAGGCTTCTATTTGTTTCAATTTATATTTCTGACTTCAAGTGAATTTTGAAATATAATCATCTAACAAAAGTAAAAAAATATGTGATTCAAATTTGAACCCACGTTTTACCAACATGTATAAGTAGAAGGTAGTTCGGATCATTTAAGCAATATTCTTAATTTGAGCTTTGTGAATGAAAAACTGTGATTAAAAACAAAAATTCCACAAAACATAGTAAGTCAAATTTTTTTCTACTTATCCACAAAATTGATGGATATTTTATATAAATAAAAATATTAAAAAAAATCACAGGTTTTGAGTAGCCCACTTCCAGGGTATGAGCATTTTATGCTTAGAGATTATATGGGCTTACCTTCCTCAGCAGATGTGGTAGTTACTATTAATATTTTTTGATACATCCAGTTATTATTAATGTACCTTATATTTAGAGTGTATATTCAATAAAGAAAAATATTGAGAGTGAATTTGATAAAACATTTTAATTAGTTTAATTAGAATTTATTTGATTGATTTAAAAGTTTATTTAATATATGATTTTATTAACATTAGAAATTCTCTGGTATCGAGAGAGTAAATATCGAGGAGATTTACATATGAGTAAATATATAAGTGAATTAGACATTACACCTTAACCCAAAACCTTAAGACGAACAGGTTTATGGATCTTCTCCTCACTTATATGGTGCTAAATTTTTTTATTTCTATCCAATGTGGGACTTTAACTCACACTTGTACTCTAACAATCTTTCCCTCAAGTGAGTTAAAAATCCTACATCAGATAGAAATAGATAATTTGAACACCATATAAATAAGAAAAAGAATCATAAATTTAAGCATTAAAATTTTGTATTAATGTATTTACCCCTTCAATTTCCTAACATACTTGAATCATCATTACACTCAGATCCAAAAGTTGTAAAAAAGTTATGCGATGTTTTGGAGCAATGAGTCATTGTTTGTCATTGTGTTTGAAATAAATTGGGTTCCATGTGGGATATTTAGGCAAGCCACATGCGGGAACCTGAGTACTGCACTTGGATTGCAAATAGCTTTTTTTTTCCCTTCCTTTTCCTTTAGACAAAGCATCGATCACATTGAATGCGGTAGCACTTGCATATATACTTGCCTATTTTTTTTATAAAGAAAATATATATTAAAATAAAAGTATACTTTTAATCAAAAAAATATAAAAAAGTCATAAAATTAAAATTAATTCAATGAACTTTTACTTTTAAAAGGAAAACATAAAATTAGACCTAACACTACCATAACTCCAAAAGTTGAAAAAAGAGAACTGTTAGTCATTATAAAGAGTAGTTTGTAATTGTCAGGAGGTCCTTCGAATTAATGAGGATTTATTCATAATTGTAAAAACAATCGTAGGAGATCAAAACAGAACATACAAATCTAGCATAACAATTTTTAAATTAAATTTATAATGAGTTCAATTCTATACATGCATTGTGTAAAACAAATTCACTATCGATCAATAAAGAATAATGATAAATACATTTTTTTAGACAGTTAATGTAAAAGTGAATAAAATTTTCATATACGATAAGTTGTTATTACATGATAAACACTATTCATATATAAACTATTCACTATTTTATAATATATATTTTATAGTTTTAAATATTTAAAATTATAAGCTACATAAGTGGACAATTTTTTGTTAAGTTGAACCTGAATTTAAAATCACCATATAGTATATATGTGAAACCTTTTCTAGTGTGAGCATTCTATAATTCATGGAGACAATTACCACACCAGAGTTCTATCTTCTATGATTAGTTGCATGTGGATTGCACATGTCTTTGCTAATTATTGCTACTGGTGTTGATCCTGATTCATGTGTTGGAATTATGCATGAATATCAACTTGGAACCTATTCTGCATATTTTGTTCATCAACTGGCCCACACCTTTGGATGGAAGACAAAAATATGTCAGAAGGTTTAAATGCAGAGTCGAATTATATGTCATCTGTCTCACCTTATACCCGTGGCCAACCAGCTATAGAAATTTGCTAAGTTTTTCTTTTTATTATATAATTTAAAAGGAGTTTTTGAAAAGGATAACTTTATATTTGAGATAAATTCACATTAATTACACCGATTAAGATAGGAACGACATTTGAAGAAGGAAACCCCACATTTGCATTGTAGATCATTGCACGGATTAAAATTTTGAACAAAGATTATGTGCTGATTCTCATAATTATATTTAATAGTAAGAAAACATTTGAGGTATTTTAGTTAAAACAAATTCACATTGCAAAAAGCTTAAAATAGACATTGTATATAAGGTTTAAGGTTTAACTATACATAAACCCTTTTGATTCATGTTGTAAGCATTGCGTGAATTTCATGTTTTCCTTTTTTGTCTTTTATAAGAGAATTGATCGAATTAGATCACCGACAATAAATTCAGTTAGGCAAATGAGATGTCAACGAATCAAGCACGAAGTTAAGAGAAGATAGTTTCACATGATAACTAAAACTAAAAGGACACATTCAAAATACCATTAAGATAGTAGTATTTATTTCTTATAATTTATTTCAGTATTAGGTTCAAGTCAAAAAATTATCAATAAAGTAATTGGAAACAAATGATTAATATGTCAAAGTTAAATCATTTAAATAGTATTTCAGTTCAATTATTTGTGAAAATAATTATTGATTAAATTGTATTTATTTTTTAGTCGAATTTTAAATTATTATTTTTTTCTTGATGAACCCGCCGAGCCTAAACGAGAAGAAGAATAGACTGTTAGAAAAAGGGGTCATGCCACTGCCACTATAGGGAATTTGTACCTGCCTAACACACAAACCACTCAGTAGTCACAAACCCAATTCTCATATTTGACCCAACAATATCACTATCTTCCTCACTTAAAGCCCAATACCATTAAACGTATCATAAATCCAGCTACCAAACAAACCAATTAATTAAAATATAATAAAATGAAATCAAAACGAAAGAATGCTTGATCAGAGGTTAGGTGAAACAAGAATAAAATTAAAAAAGAGGCGAGGTGAGGTGAACAACAGCATCTCCAATAGAATATCAAATTTTGTAATTGTTGTTAATTTTTTTTTTTTATAAATCTCATAATGTCACATTACTTTAAAGATTTCTCTAATTTTTTGTTTTAATAAAAAATTAAACTTTGTAATTTTAAATCACTCTTTTTTAGATTCCACGATGAATCTACATTCTAATATTTATATGTATTTTAATTATAAAAATATTTAACACAAAAATAGAAAATATATGAATGAATAAAATATTTATCCATGAAAATAATTTAACTTACAATAATATATAACATTGATAAAAAAAATACAAACATTGACATTGAACAAGAAAAAAAATAAATTTCATCATTATTGTTATGAAAAGGTTTGAAAACTTTGAAAATTTTCATTAGAAGAAGATTGATTATAAGTTACTTGTGGTGGTGATAGTAACAAGTAGGAAATGAAATGAAGAGGAAATTGAGAATTTTTGTTCATTAATGGTGGTGGTCGTGGCAATAAAGGAATCGATGGAAGATGATGTTGCAAATTTTCATTTGAATGAGACATTTGGTAATTTTACAATAAATTGATATAAGCTTGCCAATTAAATTAATTTGGATCCATTATGTATGTAAGAAGGAGATTGAGAATGAAAAATGGTATGAAAAAATGGTCACCAATGACTAAATTTATAAAAAAAATGTTGAAAATTGCTAGAGTCCATAACGATCATTTTGTCATAGGCAACTATCTATTTTTTTCATATATCAACTACCTTCTCCCCCAACCTCTCCCCCCTCATCTCTTCTTTTACTCTCTGTTGTGCCCCCCACCCCCATCCTTTCCTCCCTCTGTTGCGCCTCCCCACTCCCACCATTCCCAACATTCCAAACTCACCATCCAGATACATTGACAAAAACAACATAGATTCAATCATCACACCATCCCTCCATCGCGACGCTGGTTCGATCTTGACAGGGCGGTGCATTGCGACTCGGATATGGTTGGGTGGATGGCCGTGGCACAGAAAAGGAGAAGCTGGGTGGGGCGGAAGACACTAAAATTTCATTTTTTTTGAAAACGTGTAGATCTTGGTTGTTCTTGTAAAAGAAAAAATTTTCATGGTGGAGATCAAGTCTTTGCTCCGACAACAGATTCTAGCAAGATCAGATTTTGCATGGAAGATTAACTTGTAAGTGTTGGTATTGAATAATCACACAACAATCGAGAAAATAGAAAGAAAGAAAGAAAGAGAAGAAAAATAACACATAATGTTTATTCTGGTTCATCTAATGTGGACTTCGCCCAACTTTTCTCTATGTAACACCCCAAAAATTTCCATAACTATAGAATTATTATTGCATAATTATTAATGCACATATTAGGATTTGATGCTCTATATTTGAAAGATTAGAGTGAAATATCAATTAGAGATATTACGGAAATATTTAAAGAGAAATGACCATATTACCCTTTCCGTAAATTAGAAATGACAGAAATATCCTTGAGGTCAAAATGACGAAAATGTCCCTGGATATTTTGAAAATTACAAAACTGCCCCTAGATATTTTAGAGAGATATTTTAGAATGGAAACTTATATAAACGCCCTTGAATATTTTGGAAAGGACAAGAACACCCTTAGATATTTTGAATAAATATTTTTATGATGGAAATATAGAATACTCTTAGATAACAGATTATTAAATAGTTTGTGACATGAAACTATAAGTGGAATTAGGTTTTCTTACGCATCCAATGATATAAAAGGAAGAAAACTTAGGTGTGAAGAGCATGTGAAGAACCATGTAGAAAGGAAGAGAATATTCATGAAAGCCACTTGCAAAAGTAAAGCCATGTGATGAATACAAGTGTTAGGACACTTGTAAGGCATATGATGAAGATTTTTACTCTAGCATTTACGTGAAACTTGGAAAATAATGGTGAAGCTTTATGATTTTGCCAACTTAAAGGGACACTTGGAAGGAGATTAAGAGAAGACTTCATGAATTGGACAAGTGTCAAGACACTTGTATGGTGTAGATTTAGTTTAAGTAGATTTTTCTTAAAAAGCAAAAATCTTATTTTGTCTTCTTTGGCAAAACACGTGGGCAGTTATAGGCATTATTTCAAAAATCCCAACGGTCAAAAGTTATATATGTGAGATAGGAGTGTGCCTTTAAAATTTTAAGGAAATCCAACGGTTAACGAATCCAGAACCACTATTTTACTAAAATGGATTTTTGGGAAAATTCAAGAATGAAGAAAAGCACAAAATTTCCTTAAAACTTGGCTACTCCACGTGAAGAAGAGGAAATTGGTAAGGAGTGCTCTCCAAGCCAAGCTATGGAACGTGTAATATCAAGAGGAATGAAGAAATGTTAAGAAACTTCAAGAATGTGGACACTTGGATGGTTGAAAAGTTAGAAACCTTGCCATTGGTCCATTTGGAAAGCAAGGTCATAATGACCTAAGAAGATATTTTTATGGCAAGGCATTGTAAGCAATTGATCCACACTATAAATAGGGAGGTGGGGACCAAAAATTTCAAGTCCCTTTTAAGCCAAAAACTACACGTGCAATTCTTCTTTTCTTGCATCCTTTCATTTTCATCCTTTACACATCCTTTTCACCTTTCCTTTTCAAGAATCAAAGCAAAACATAAACCCTACCATCTTAATACTTCACGAGGAGATTAGGAGCATTTAGAAGGAGGTTAGTCAAGCTTTTAAGAAGAAAGAACAAGGTATGTATAGGGGAGTTTATGCTAAATATAGTTTAAGTGCTATTTTGTTTAAGTGATGTTTTGTTTGAATAAGTGTTTGAATCTTTGTAAAGTATATATACAAGAAGTTGTTGGATTTGTATTATATTTGCATGGTTGAGTGCTTTAGTAAAAGTTATATATTATTTTCTGTGTTGTTGAGTGTTTCTATGAAAGCACACCATGTGTTCGATGAAATGCTTTTAAGAGATAAAACTTGCTAAATGAATGATTATTTAAAGAAGTAACTTGAACTTAGATTAATGAGTGATTGCTTGAATGAATAACTTGAAATTAGCTTGATGGGTGAATGTTTAAGTGACTTGAATCTTTATGTATTATGACTATCTTTAAGAAAATGGTTGATTTGAATTGTAAGTACATAATGGAATGTTTCATTGAAGTTTATGAGTTTATATGTTGTTAAAAGTGTGCCATAAATCTTTGAGCATGTCTATCAAATTTTATGCTAACAGTATGTTGAAAGTTTACAGTATAAGCATATGAGAATATGAGATATAAATTTATGTGAAAGAGTAATATTGAAGAGTAAATATGAGATAAAAAGAGAATCATTCATGCATGTTTCATATGCATATGCCCTGCGGGGTTAAGCCGTGTTGCCCTGCGGGGGTTAAGCCGCGTTACCTCAAGAAGGGGTATGTCAGATAGCTAGAATTGAGACGAGCGTTTAGACAAAAGGTGTCTAAACTGGGGGGTAGTAACAGTGGGGAGATCACCTACCCATGATGATCACACGTAGTGTGGGTGTGAGTCCTTTTGCAACACTGACCTACCCCGACTGTTCGATCCAATTCAAAGAGAAAGAGAGTTGAGCTATCTTGACTATGGTATCAATTGATGAGAATTTGAGAGAGATTCATGCATCATATAAAGAAGATGAGCATGCATCGCGTGATGAATATGTTGTATGATTATCTGTATGCTGTATATACTATGTGACTTGAACTATGTTTATCGTAAACTTACCTTATATTTTGTGTCTATGGTTGACACCTGCGATGACCTCAATTTATTTGGGCGAGCAGAGGAACAGTAAAAGCATAGCAAGCAGATGGATTTTGTGGAAGATGTTGGAAAGCTATTTTGATGCAGATATTATGATATTTATTTTGGTGATATGTATTATGTAATAGAACTAAGAAACGATCTGTATTTTATTAGTTTAGACTGTATTATGGACTGTATTAAGGATTGAATTTAATTATTATGGACTTCGAACGAACACGATTACAATATTGATGATTAGTACCTTTCGTATGAATTATTCTAAGCAAAAAGAAAAGAATTTTCCGTGAAATTGTAACTAAGATAGTTCTAAAGCAAGTGGAAAAGAAATTCCATTCAAAATCAATAAAATACAAGATGGTAAAACGAGGTGTGACACTCTACATTCTCTTCACACACTCGTTACAATGTATTTAGATTATAAGAAAATATATAGACTTAAAAATCCTAAGCACCATGACTATTCATGGGTCCAAGTCCAAACTACAAATAATAAACCCAGACCGACAACAGTACCTTAGAGCGGGACTCTCGTATGCTAGCGACTTATCTTTTAAAGACGAAGTATGAGTCATACCTACATTAACAACACCTATTAGAAAATGCTCTAAGGTAACAAAGAGTATGTTTGGATTTGCCGTGATTCAAGGAAGCTCCAGTGTCCCCCAATGTTGTTTTCACGTTGCCAAATCAAATGTACAAAAGATGAATCAATTTATCATCACTCGTTTTCAACTCATGTTAAGTGGATAGGACAAATTGACCCATTAGTAGAAGTGAGTTGAAAATCATAATCCGCCCTATTTAGAGATGGGTTAATGACTATGAAATGAAGTTTAGCGAATTGATCCGCCAAATACTAGACGATCTTTGGAGATGGTCCAAATGATTAACAAACTCGCAATCGAAACTTGACAACTTGCCTAGAATCCGAACATACACTTGGTTCCTAAAATCACTTTAGCACTTTTGGCAAATGACAAAGGACATGTTTATTTACATGTTGGATGGAGTTTCATTCAAAGCACCGTTATGTGAGAAGCAAGGATTTCTTACTTTTGGTTGAACGTGGGTTTGGGAAGCTCGAAATATAAAAATAAACATGCTAAAAGGCTTTGTATGTAGAGAGCATTTAACGTCAGTTTCTTACACGATAGAGTGATGTTAATTAACCACCAAACATGCCACCTTTTCATGCCTATAAATACAACCTCAAACCATTTCTCCAAATACATTTCATTTCTTATAATTAGATATTAATCTACTAGCTGCTGATTTGGACATTAAAGTCTCTACAAGTAACACTATCTCCCCTAAAAAATGTTGGGAAAGTCTCAATTAAAGTCTTTCTCATCTGGCCCTTAACCTGGTGCTAATGCAACACACTAACTGTAATTAAAAATGTTAATGTATGTCTATTCAAACATAAAATGAATAAGAAAAAAAACTACCAAATAATATGCTCAAAATTCATTAACTTGTCACGGTTAGAGATCTTAGAATCCTCTTATTCATAAAAGGCACAAATGACTTGGTCACTGACTTTTTATTAGCGACAATTACTTTCCTACTAAACAAATAAATTTTCCCTTGTGAAACTTTAGCACTTCACAACCTTATCGGGTCAATTATATGCACACAAGTATTTCTCCATGAAAGTATCTAGTTAAGCATGTTAACAGGCAACAGTAAAAGTTGCACTACAGCACTAGTGATAAAAGTTTAGTACTATTTGGGGAAAATTTCAATGCACTTTGTTTACATTTTGGTACAGTTAACGCGTTTGTTTGCTTACTTTTTATTTTGGCATGCATGCATGCTCTTTGTAATGTATATCTAACCCTGCCTCTTTGTCAATGCAACTTTTCCCCGCCCTAGCGTAATCGTGTCTTTATGGCCTTAAACATTTCAGCCATATAGCCCAATTCTTTCTTTTTTTAATGATTTTTCTTATAAGGTAAATTTAGACTAATCGTAAAGCACGTACCCTTATGTCAGTAAAAAAAAATGCCCCGGATCTTCTAGTCTTTTTGGAAGTTTGTCTTGGAAATTTGCTTGATTTAATTTCAATTTACATCCCAAATCGTATCATAGTATATATAAAAAAAAACACTTATATCAATAATGAGTATAGTTAAAAAAATTACAATTCTCATAAAATTATTTTGTTAAATGTAAAGATTAATAGTCACTTTTAAAGAGCAATAAAATAACAATGATATGTGTACAAATATGTGATGCATGTATTTAATTTGAATAATAATCGAGGGCACAACATAACGATGACTGAAGTACTAATGTAATAATGTATTTTCTTATACGAGTTAGTAATTACTAGTACTTTTTTTTAAATCAGAAAATTAATATGATTAATATTGTTAATAAGTAGTTACTAGTAGTAAATGCATGATAAAATCAAACAAAAACAATGGTGGTGAACTGAAAAGATATGATACAATTGCAGATAGTGCATTCCGCGCACATTAGTGAATTCGGCGCAGCTGGTGTCACGTGGTCGCACATGCAGAGCTGACAGACAGGGAAAGGAAAGAGCAGATTTCATTTCATTTATTAATAAAGCAGAATGATTTGATTTGATTTTACCAGAAAATAAAAAATAAAAAAGAGGAAGAAGAAATTATTTGATTTTTTAACATTTGATGAGTTGATGAAGCTTGATTCCCTTATTGTGTGGGCCCTTATCCATTCCATTTTCAGTTTTTCACACCCAATTGCTGTTCTTCATTACCTACTTTTTAATTCTCACCATTCCCTTCTTGAATTCTCCTCTCTTATTCCACCGTCTATATCAGAAAAATCAGGAGTGATGTAAGTAATGCTCATTTGATTGTAACTTGTAAGTAATGCTCATATGAGGTCAAAGCTCATAAAATTTAAAGAATAAGATAGGATTGCCATAAAGATACGCAATTGTATTAATATGATTTGTTTTTTACTTATTTATTTCAGAGACATAATATTTCTTCCACACTCAATTAACTTTCCTCTTATTGAATTAGTTTATTTGGGATAAAATGATACCTTCATTTATAATTTTATGTTTCAGTTGAGAGTGGAACCCTAAATTTTAGTAAAGAATTCAGATATCAATTCACTTATTTCAATAACTTTTTGTGTTGATATAATAAATGATTATAAAGATGTTTCTACTTATATCAGTGATGAGAGTCTAACAAAGTAATGCTTAACTGTCTAACATCTAATAATGATTTCTCTTTTAGATTCAAGTTTTGTTCTGTAAACTCTCATAAATAAATTGTCAACTACATTTTTATGATGTTATGATTAACTCTTCAAATCCACCTTTAAAACAGAACAATAGACAAAATCAAACATTTTTATTCAAATATTTGGTTTAGTAGATAAAAGTTAAAACCTTCATGTTCTTCTTCATCTTTTCTCATTTGGTTTTAGATATTTAAAATCAATACGAAATTAAATTAGATAATTCATGTTTTTCTCTGCACGTCTAAATGAATGATAGAAGCATGCGTGTTTTTGTAAGAGCGGTAGATTTTAGGAGCAGCAAACATGCGGTTATGTTGCAAGTTGCTTAGCCTTTTTCCTAAGTAAATTCAATGCTTTGTTATATAGACCGTACGATCCGATCTCATGTTAAATTTGCATGATCGCCGTCATGATATTTGTGCCGACTCACGTGTCAGACATTGGTTGTCCACATAGAGGACAAGTTTATACTCCTACATGCACCCAATAAATGTTGCATCTAATCCCCACCCTTCAATGTTTCTATAAATACCCCACACATCAATTGCTTTGATCCCAGCATCTCCTCAAACACAAACTTCCCTCTTGATTTGTAGTTTGTTTTGTGCTTTTAGATAAAAGTTCTGCCAAATCAAGAGGGGTTTTCAGATCATAGTGTGTGTGTGAAACAATGGCTAAGTTCTTTGCTGCTATGATCTTGGCACTCATTGCCATTTCCATGCTTCAAACAGTGGTTAGTCCTTAATGTCCAAGAACCATACACATTTTACACACACTATTAATGTTTTTTTGTTTGGTTCCACTAATTTGTGGTTGTTAGATTTTGAAGGGTTCTTGGTTCTAAGTTCTTACATTTGAATTGCTTGATTTTTCAGGTTATGGCTGCTAATGAGCATGGAAGCCACTTGTATGACAACAAGGTATATCCTTTACTTATTCTTCACTCTCTTGTCTCTCTTTCATTGTGGGGTGTGAAGAATGAAAAATGGGGTCTTGGGATTTTAATTTCTAAGGGATGAACTAGTGCTGATTTAATCTTCTTAATTGTGTTTTTCTTCAGAGCAAATATGGAAGTGGGAGTGTCAAGAGTTACCGTAAGTAAAGTTCTTGTCTTCGACTTCTCTTTTTGTTGTATGATATAAAGCAATGTAGGTTGTGTTTGTTTTATCCTTTCAATGGCAGTTTTAATCCGTCGGCACAATTTCCGATAGATAGTTCTGTGGGAAGTAATAAATTCTTGTAAGTACATTTGAAACTTGTTCAACGGAAATATAAATAAACACGTAAATATTATGAGATTTCTCGAACTTTTTGGACATGAAAATGGTGGCAACACTGGAATGGAAGAAGGAAAATTTTTTAACTGCAAGGTTTTGGTTGGGCATTTAAAATTGATTTTGAATATATTTTTACATTATTATACATTAAACAAGAATCAAAATTAATTTTGCGTTCAAAAGTTAATTCAAATAACGTTCATTCAAATACACCAACACTTCCCAAAAGCTCACAGAGCAGCTATTGGATTGTTGTTTTGTTATTGTTTTTAGTTAAGACAAATTATACTGCCATTATTTTGTACTTCTCTTGACCAAGGTCTGAACTAAAAAAGCGGAAATATATTACTCCTATTTTTTTTTTATATAAATTGAAGGAAGTTTGTACTACTACTATTTTTTATTCACTGTAACCCTAGTACACTACTAGTCTTCACAGTCAATTTTAGTTTGACCGTGGTCAATTTTCCCCCCAGTAAAAGTTGCTTCTTTTAGAGTGTTTTGACTGATGTGTGAAAAGAGTCGAGTCAAATGGCTATTGATTATTGTATTGACCATGCTTGATTTGTTTATTATCAATGTTCATGAATATGTCTCACACTCTCTTTTTGGAATGTGATATGACCAGAATGCCCATCACAATGCTCGAGGAGATGTAGCAAGACCCAATACCACAAGCCCTGCATGTTTTTCTGTCAGAAGTGCTGCAGGAAATGCCTGTGTGTGCCGCCGGGGTATTATGGTAATAAAGCTGTGTGCCCTTGCTACAACAACTGGAAGACCAAGGAAGGAGGACCCAAGTGCCCTTGAGCTTCAACTTCATCAAATTGTTGCTTTTCACTAAATTTTTGTTATCTCCCTTGCGCCAATTTAATGCACTAGCTTACTTTCCCTACTATTTTTTACCTGAGCTAACCAAATGCTAGCCCCTTGGTGGCACTCTATGATATATGTTTTTATGTATTTTGGAGTATCCTCCTTAGGCCTTGTTTGCCTCTAATGAGAGTGGCTTATTAATATCAATATATCACCTATGAAACTTATTGCTAGCATATGATATCTTGTCTTGGCCAATTTACTATTACATGCTTCTAATTATGGAATGAATGGCGTTAATTCGTATTAGTGATATATTGAATCATTGAAATAAAGAATTGGGTAGTCGAAAAATTGCCTAGTTATGACGTACTTTACCATTATTACGAGAACACTAGTTAAATATAATTATTTCTGAACTGAAAGCTCCCTATTTTTTTCTACTAGAAGCTCAACATCTGTGATGGCTTTCGTGAAAGAGTTAGGTCTATAATATGTGATAAGGAAAAGTGATGCCTCCTCTCTCAAAGTTTGTAGGCCCATTTTATTAAAGACGCGTACTTTTCTTTTCTTATTTCTTTACAAAGTAAAGATACCACAAAAGTAAAAGGTTGTGACGGTAAGTCGGTGACCATGCAACTAGATGAAGACCTGAAGGGATTAATTTCTAAGTTGAGGTAGCTATTCTTACCTTTACTTTTTCTATTTACATCCCCATTAACAAAAAAATTACAACACGTGAGAGGTGTAAATAGAAAAAGTGGAGGTGAGAAATTGTCACCTAGCTCCCTTCTATTTCTATAAAATACTATTCTAACCATTTTATTTATGAATACATGTCTAGTTGCACGTTTAAAGCTATAATCAAAAGCACTGATAAAAAAAGAAAAAGCCATACTGATAAAAAGAAAAGAAGCTATAATCAAAGCTATTTCAACTTTCATTTTTTCATTCTTTCATCAGTTATCTACCAGGGGCCTGCTTTGAATGGGATCCAATTCCTATGTGTTATTGTGCTGCTGCACATATCATACATGACTCCGAACGAGAAGGAAGCAAATTCCTTCTTATTGGTAAAAACAATGAGACTTGTTCATGGTAAGATTTGGCTTACTCGAGTACAGGAAGAATGGTATTTTCAAATCTGGATTGTGACGGTGGTATTACGATGGCCAAGCAATTATGTAACATAATTATAAAATTAAATCAAGGTGTGTTCATCACAAAAAGGGGAATATTAGTTGCAGATTAAGGGGGAACATTATGTTGGTCTAGGTATATATTGATGTGGAAGGTGTTGACACTACTATTGCAAAAAAACCCTTTTTATATCGGTTAAAAAGAACAATTTATATAAGTGGAGTCCATGGCGACCTGTGAAACTTGTGCTAGGAAGCTCCTTTGACTGAAACTCTTTGGAAACAACTTTTCCAATGCACGGTGGCAGTGGAATGCGACTCGTTCTTCACATCATTGCAGCTATTTACCTCCTTTTGCTTAATCTGCATGTTTATCAGATGGGCACGCTTGTCAAGATCGACTACCATATGGAAACGGAGGCGGTGTTGACGAGAGTGACGATGGATTTCCATCAATAGAGATCTTCAACAGATGGACTTTTGTGCTTGAGCTCCAAATCCTTAAACTTGCTCCAATCTATATTTTGCAATTAGAGTTAATCAGAGAGAATAAAAATGAAGGACCAAATCTAAAGCGGCAAGCCAGGGAAATGCAGCAAGTGAAGGATCAAATATGATGCTTTAAAGCCATTTCCCACATTGGTTCTAATTTGAACTAATGAAAATTGTAAATCAATTACAATACAATATTTGTTTACTAAACATTAAGCAAAGAATTTTAAAAATTCCATGAATGGGTTAACTATAACCGATGTAATAATTGCTCTCTCTGTCTTTTTTTTTTTTTTTTTTTTTACATTAATGGTAAAACAAATGATGTAGAAAAGGCGTTGTAAAATCTTATTCCTGTAATAGTGTGATGGAGGTAAGGGTGGTTTAAAGAGTAGTAGTTATTTTATTTCAGGCTTAACAAAAGTGGGCTAGGCCCAAAAGGGAAGGGGGTATATGTGTAAATGAGGGGTGAGTGACTAACAATATTTATTTTATTTGACTGGACAAAAACAGATTAGGCCCAAAAGAAAAGTGAGTGTATGTGTAAAATATTGGGGTTTGAATAACAATATTTATTTTATTTCAGACCAAGCCCATAATTATTGTCCATTCCAATTCTATCTTTTTTTAAATAAAAAAAACGTGTCCGACATGATTAGGATATGATTCATTCCATTATAAAATATCCAAAAATGAAACAATATTTTTTTATTCCACTTTATTCCTATTCCATTCTCTACTATCATTTCATACATAATCCAACTCTTATGAACTCGGCAAAACCTAGTTGAATGGGGTCTTTGTTTACTTTTAGTAACTCAAAGGAGATTTGGTCCTACACTAAATAATCGACACTCATTGAGAAGAGATTAAATTAAATAATAATGTACTTTCAATTTTTTTAAGAAAAACTATCAAAATATAGTTTAGTAACACAAATAAAAGAGATATATTGAAATGGATTAGAGTAAAATGGTTAAGGTTAGAACCGTCAAAATAAGCCAAAATCCATAAGCTAACTCGATCCACCACTGGTTTTCGCGAGTCACGTGAATAAAAATTAACACGTTTTAATTATAAGAAAAAATTGACCTGAACCCCTTAGAACTCCACTCATCTGAATTGAACTTGTGATGAGTCAAATTGATCCACTTTACTATCATCTTAATGTTTATTATTCAATTATCAATAAAGAGCTTTGATTGTTTTATTTTGTTATGTTATTTTATTATTTTACTGCAATTGTATGTTTTGCATATTCTCATATTTTTATTGTATTATTTTTATGTTATACATTTTTTTCTTCATAAACAATATATTTTTAGAAATTTATGTGAACTAATCCATTTAACTCATTAATTGTGGTGGATTGGGTTAAACTAACTTTTTATAGGCTCATCAAAAAATGAATCGAGTTGAATTAGTCCATTTTTTGAGCAACTTGTGGTGGCTAGATTGGATTGACCGGTTGATTTACTTTGACAACTCTAATTAAGAAGATCAATTATATAGATAATGATAAAAAAAAAAGTAGTCTTAGATGGTTGAGGGCTAAATTTTTTGGTTAGTTATAGAGATAATGTGCGTGAATTATGTTTTTAAAAGAAGATAAAAGAGAAAATATTAAAAATCTCTAATTAGAGTAAAGAAAATTAGAATTTCACTTTTGTTTTCTTATTTATAATAAAAGAATTAATAATAGTGGATGATTGATAAAGAAGCCACGTGAAAGCTGAAGCACAAGAGCAATTCAAGGGAGAAGAGCAAAAAGTAGTACGACATTGGTTTAAGTATTCAACATGTTGTTTATATTTGTCTCATGCATTTTAATTAAGATCTGTTATGATTAATTAGTAACATTGACGGATCTAGGACCCTGTACCAGTGGGGGTAATTTATTTAAAAAATAAAAATTAATAATTATCATTATTATATGGGATAGTTGGATTCAAACACGAAGATAAGAGAAACAAAATATAAAGTTTTAATATAAATATTTGCATTTTATTAAAATAAGAGGGTATATTTACTTACTCTTACATGTGAACTGGTAAGAAGGTTCAAATACATAAAATTAAGGGGTTCAAAATATAAAATTATGGGGTGCAAAATATGATATTTTTTTACATTTTATTAAAATAAGATGATGTATTTACTTACTCTTACATGTAAACTGGTAAGAAAATTCAAATACATAACATTAGAGGGTACAAAATATAAAATTATGAGGTGTAAAATATAATATTTTAGGACAAATATTAGTGATTTTATTAAAATGAGAGGGTGCATCTGTCCATCCTCGATTATATGTGGATCCGCCGGTGATTAGTAGTAGTGCTACAAACCTGTCATTATCCCTACTTAATTATTAGTCTCTCGATTATTAAGAATAAATTAATTGTCAGACAATTTCAGTTATATTTTTTCCTCATGTTTTAGATTTATTTTTGCTCTCTTAATAAATTGTTGGATTGCTACTCAGATATCAATCATGCTTTTTGGTTAGGTTTATAGTTAATGATGTGATGAATTATGATTAACAAGGAAATAAAAGATACAGTTAAGTATTTTGTGATGTGCATCAGAGAACGTTTCGTTTTCTTATTCTTCTTCATTTTTCAAACAAAAAGTTAACTTTGCCGACCATCAATTCTGGAAAAAACTAATTTATCAGCGGCAGTGCACATTTTGAAATTATAGTCTATGGCGAGAAAGAAAGTCTTGTACAACTTTTATCATCCTAGTTCATTTTCTAATGAAGTGGATAGTGGTCTTAATCTAAGAATACAATTTTGGAAAGAATATGATATGAGAATATAAAGGTACTTATAATATAAGAAATTCAATAACTAATTAAGGGGAAGGGAACACCGCCGAGAGAAAAAGTGTAAAACGTTCATCCACAAAATTTATTTATTCAATGCAATGAAATTTGATGGAGAAACCATAAATGAAAGAAACGAAATTTCACCAAACAAAATCGCAGGAGTAAGACTTCACTTCCAAATCATCTCTAATTAATGGTAGTATCTACTGACAAAAACTGAACAATGGCTGAGCGATGATAATGGCTTGAAATAAATAACATTGTCGGTGATTCAAGAAGCAACAGTATTGGTGATTCGAGAAGCAGAAGTTGAAATCAGCATAACATCAATGAATTAGTACAGATAATTATTCCAATTTAATTAGAAACTTTGAATTTAAGTTTTAAGTATATATTTACATTAAATATTCAAACAAAATATTTTATTACGTGCCTATAACTATAACAAATTTTCTAATCATTGTCTCGTGTAGTAAATGAATATTGTTAAAGATCTCATACCATTAATGATGAGGCCAAATAAATATAAATAAGTAAGAATAATCCTTATCTTATAATCAAATTTGATAGGATTAAATTAGATTCATAAAACACATATTTCTCCACCAAATTAATTAAGTTAGATGAAGCTAATAATGCACCCTCTGATCTATGGGAAATCATTTTGTACATGATAATAGGGGAAACCAAACAATATCTATAATCTACAAGAAATTGTCACCTAGCTCCCTTTTATCTAAAAGGCCCAAAAATTAAAATCTAGATCCTTAACCCTTAAATCACCAGAAGATTTGGAGGGCAAACTTTGTCCCAATTAACCCATGTAGTTTTAAGAAATTCATCTCTTCTATCTTACATAAAAGTTCTCTACAGCTCTTTTGAGAATATTCAAGATATACTTTTGCAGTTTAAAAAAAAAAAATAGCATAAAAGTAGGCTAGATATATAGAACAAAATTAATTTATTAATTAGCAAAAAATACAACCACGCCTAAGATATAACTTCTTTCCTTTCCATGTTGTCAGCCGACTTTTCATTGCCTCTATAATGGCTTAAGGATTTTATAGGACGAGCCTAAAATTAGATAAGAATACTTGTGGAGTTGTCATTTATTAGGTTTGTTATTTAATGTAGGGTTTGCATTATTGAGACATCAAGAAATGAAGAAATGTTTTGTAGCTGCCACTTATATCTTCGTTGTAGCTTTTCATCTTATTCGTAACTTATTAATGGTAGGCTCAGTTCTTGTATATATAGAATTAGTTTGATCTCTAGAAGAGAACGAAGCTGTGAGAAACCTGTCAGTAAAAATTAAATGTATGTCTAAGAAGGAATGATTCGTCTCATGTGATATATATGTCACTTGATTTCTCGTGTGAAAATCTCCTCCATAAAAAATAATGCTAATGTTCTTTTTCAAATCTCCTCTCATGGGATAAATATATGATTTCTAACTTATTAGAATGTGCTTATAAAATTATGTTAATTTTTTTTTCTCTCGATAAGTGCTCGACAATAATTTCTTACAATATTTTTTTTATCAGATAATGTTAATTATTACTTGTTAATTTTGTTAATAAATGAATTCAACTTTATAACTTTTTCCTCCATTTCCTCTATCATCAAGCCAACTTTATAACTTATAACCTCTATCTCGTTGTCCTACAAACTTGCTGATATGTGTTCCTTGTTTTTGGTTTTAGCTAAGCAAATTTTGCTTTGGATTTCTTCCATGCTCATATCATTATGTTTATCACCAGGATAAGTAATGAAACAAGGTGACAATAATTGAACAGTGGTTCCTAATATAGTTGTTATTCGGTTGTAAAATATTAAATATAGAACTTAAATTCTGGGCGATGAAATTAATGGTTCACACCAGTGATGGAAACAGCCAAGTAGCATCTTCATTTTCCTCCTTTAAAATTTTCGGTATAGCATATGGTGGAAGCAAAGAAATTTTGGTGTGGCTACTCTTGAACTTGAAGGTGCATTATTTGAAAATCATGGAGCAATGGGTGGTGGGGGCACTTAGGGCTTGTGCCATCGTGATGAAGACTTACATTTAAGATTTGAGAAAACCAGTTGTGTCAATAAATCCTGTTACTACATTATCTTAACGTGTATCAAACGCATCCTTAGGAATTAGAATACCATCCAAATAAATTAATGCAGTTTTCTCTGTTTCTGCTTTGGAAACGGGGCTAGATCATAAGGCATTTAGTTCTCTGGAGTTAACTTGAAATTTATTAAAAATTGACTTGATTTAACCTGACTTCATTTATATAGTTTAACCACCACTATTAAATAGTTAGTCTATGCTTAATCAATGACCATGTGATTATGTCTTTATGTACGCAACCATAAAAGTGCCATGACCCATGATGGGCATCCACTAGTATCCAGTGTTAAGCCGTTGCATATTCTTTTCATCATCGCAATCCTACCCTGCGTTTAGATAATGTAGGAAGTTGATTCTGTCGCCAGATAGGAAAAAGTTAAGACATTTATTAAAGAGCTTACAGTGTGAATAGTAAATAAGCTTCTGACTTGTTTCGTTAGAATTAAGTTTGCATTTTTCTTTATCGCATCTTGGAGTAGCGCGCAGGATTAGCTTCATATAAACTTTTTTTTTTTTTTTTTTGGTTGTGGATTTTAACATATGTAATTATATTAATAAGTTATAAAATTTCACTCATATATAACAAGCACAATATAATATTATCTTTGCTGTTTAATATAAGAAACAAGTGAGAGTATCTCTTTTTGCCTACTTATAAAAAATATAGACTCACTCCTAAATGTATTCTTAAGAATATAATAGCATTTATGATCTTAAGTACTTCAGAGGAAAGAAAACATGTTTGGATAAACAGCTTAACAGGTCTTTAATAAAGTTACTTTTAATGTTAAAAAAAAAGTTGTACAAATAACAAAATTCTGTTACTGCATGTACTACTATAGGTTTATTTATGTTCAGTAAATTAAATTTTCATCTCTTAAGAAATATGAGTATTATATTTTTCTCTCTTTAGTAAAATATATGTTTTCCTCCCCTTATATATTTAAATATATGCCACTTTAGTCTATTTTTTAATTTTTTCATAAAGTTCTATTTATATCCATAAAAAATATTACCAAACATAAAAGCAAATTACATTAACAAATCCATGAGATTTATTCAAATTATACGACGTGATACTTCTGTTTATTTAACATTTACACCAACACCCTTTATAGGGTTGGAATGTTGTTATGTTTTCAAATATCAATTGGAATTAATGTAATATATAAGGGGTATCAATGTATGTTTTCAAATATTACGAGGTTAGTGTAGGAATAATAAAAAAAGAGTGATTTTGTATATAATTTGAAAAAAATGTAGGAGTAGAAGTGTAATTTAATCAAAATATTATTATATTAGATTTTTATTATTATTATTTTGTGTGTGCAAGAGGGAGAGAGAGACATTTTTTGGAAAAAATAGTTGACCAAATCTCCTTCGGAAAATTTGCCCAGAACTTCCTCTCTGAATTTCGAGAGTTTTGACATATAGTACGCCTCCATCGGACATTTTAATCAAAAGTTATGACCGTTTGAAGTTTATACATACAATATCATCACTAATGCATAGATATGTGACACGTATCGCAACGGACACGTGTCGTAATGAGGGAAGACACACCCAAATTAGGTATGACCAGGCCCGGCCCTGGGGCAGGGCGAGCAGGGCGTCCGCCCAGGGCCCAAAAATTTTTGCGTTAGTAGTTTAAATAAAAAAAAATTTATTAAAAAAATAAAATAAAAACAAAACTTATGTTATGGATCCATTTTGTGTGTTAGGGGTCCATTTTTTTCATCTCTTAATTTTAATATTATTTGCATTTCAAAAAATTTGTGTATTAGAGGTCCATTTTTTTCATCCCTGAGTTTTAATATTATTTGTATTTCAAAAAATTTATGTGTCAGGGGCCCATTTTTTTTCATCCGTTAGTTTTAATATTATTTGTATTTCAAAAAATTTGTATGTTAAGGTTCATTTTTTGTGTGTTAGAGACCCATTTTTTTTATCCCTTAATTTTAATATTATTTGTATTTCAAAAAATTTGTATATTAAGGGCCTATTTTTTTCATCCCTTAATTTTAATATTATTTATATTTTAAAAAATTTGTATATTAAGGCCCATTTTTTCATCTCTTAGTTTTAATATTATTTGTATTTCAAAAAAAATATATGTTAGAGGCCCATTTTTTTTACTTTGCCCTGGGTCAAAGAATTTTCAGGACCGGCCTGGGTATGACCAATCACACCTAATTTAGACATGTTTGACTATTCCATATTAATAAATAATTTCGAAACAACCTTAAATTAATAATTATTTATTTAAAATGTATTATTTGAGTTTTTTTAGCTGACTAATTGTCTTAACTCGTTTTGGTTGGCGATACCTTGCTTTAAATAACGCATGAGTTTGAGCTCGCCTATCCTTTAGGAAACTGAATAGTGTTTACCTAATTTTTTTTTTTAATTACAAAAGTCTCATTTCTTTAAGAATCACTTAACTTTTTAGAGCTTCAAAACTAGGTTACTAGAGTAGCTAGGCTTTCTTATGATAATTTTTAAAGAATAATTAAGTCAAACAACAAATATTTATTTATTATATTAAAAATAAGAATATTTCATTTTTAAAATATATTCAAAATTAAATATTAAATTAACCCAAATAAATATTTCATTCAGTTATTTATTTATCTTTTAAAAATTGTGACATATAGATTAAAGATATATAATTAGTATTTTGTATTTTTGAAAACTATTTTAAACTTATTACATATTTATAAATGTTTGGAAACAAGTGACATAGTTATCTATGGTTAGATCTCCATAACTTTTGAACATTTTAATAGTGTAATAGTGTATTACTATTTAAGATTATTACGTGGCATAATAATATAATCGAAAAATTATAATTAATATTATCTTAAATTTATTGGTAGATAGATAAATAGAAACTATTTGTAAATAAATATATCAAAAGCAATAGAGAAAATATTACCTAAATTTAGAAAAAAAAATATACTATTCATATAATACTTTTTATTAACACTATTTTTTATTTCCATGGATTATCTTATCTTATATTTTTTTCCCTTTTCTCTCACCACTCTATTTGTTATGAAAAAGAATTATAAAAAATAGAACAAGCACAATTTTTTAATTTAGAACGAACCTATGCTAACCTCGGAGCCAGGAAAGGTGTTTATGTTGGAGTTATCGGTACTTGGCAGTCAAGTTGACCGTTTGTAATTCATAAAGTGATTACCTTTAAAATGAATCCGAGAAGTGGGTATGCTTGGTCATGTTCTTTATGTAAGCAAATCATAAAAGTGCATTTGTGGGCATTCGTTGTTTGCCCTTTAAAGATGAGTTCTATTTTTTTTATTTTGTTTATTTTGAATTGCACACTCTTAGCTAATTAGCTTTGCTTTTTTTTTCTTTCTATTGCATTAATCCTACCCTGCTTTTAGGTAATGGATGATCTTGATTTTGATGTTGATGTTGCTGTGGGTACTTTATATTGGTATTAACTTTTGTGTTTGCCACCAAAATAATATGACAGCACATAACTTTATTTCAATTCTTAAATATATAGTTAGAAGTTTGATGTTTAAGTTCATGCATAAAAGATATTTATTAAGAAAGATCATTTTTTTAAATAAATCTCAATAGTGGGATGGATTAGTTTTTGATTCACGATTGAGAAATATCTTTATTTTAAAAAGAATAATTAAGAACACTTTACAGTTTACTCTGCATGCCATATTCGTTTATTGTAAGTGCTATTTAGGTTTATAATACACTCAAACAGCATGTGTTGTGCCAGACTGTATAAGATTGTACCAGTCGTTGGGTATATGAAGGACAGAATCAAAATGGTCAATTCGTCTTAATCTTTAAGTAGTTTGAGTTGTATGTGGTGCTTCTTAGATATCGTATTTTCTTTTCATCATCGCAACTACCCTGCTTTAGATAAATAATGGATGGAATCGAGCCCATATGTACGTTAGTGCATGTACCATCACGAGTTAAGTTTTTATATGATGACAATTTTGTATTTTTTTTTCTTTATAGAAATTAAATGGATAAGGTCATATTAAAATTTAAAAATGATTTATATCTAAGAACAGAGGGATAAACATAAAATTTTAGCATGATATTATAATGTGAAAATTCAACATGCGAGAACCTTTAGAATCATCAGAACTGTAGGAGGTTTGAATAGAATATGCACGCAGTTATAAATTCTATTATAAGTACGACAAATGTATAAATAAAAAAAAAAAAAAATCAACACGTGAGGATCTATTATTGGAGACTTTATATTAGTGTTAACTTTACTTTGTTTTCGTTTAATGTAAGTTCTATTTTTTTTTTTGTTCGATACACTCAACTCCAAGTGGTACAAATATGGTGTGGGAGAGATAAAGATTGTACCTGTTGTTGGGTATTATGTGAAAGAAAAGATCAAGGAAGGTTGGAGTCATAATAACTGAATGAATAATTTGCTCACTTTAAGATGACCTATTATTAAATGAGTGTACCTTACTTTATTTCTTTCTTCTTTTTTGGTACATACCTTGCTTTATTTCTTTAATTAAACATGGGCGGAAACAATTTTATTTCTTAATTTGACCATGACCAAGTTTAAGTGGATATTTATTTTAAATCCTACTCTGGGAAAAAGGAAATTGCCACCTCTCCAGATTATTAAAAAAAAGTAAAACAGAAAAAGGAGAAAAGAAAAGAAGTTTCATAAGGTACAATTAATATTCTTTTTCTTAACGAGTTTTTTTACACCTATTGTTGGCTATTATATCGAATTCGTTCACTTTTCATGCTAATATTTTGTGAAAATGTTCATGACACAAGATTCTCTGTTTTGAAGAACTTTTGCCAATTTGAACCCAATATTATAGGCATTACTAATAGTAGTGATAGAAATATACATTGTTTAGGATTGTGTCTATTGGTACAATTTTTCTTTACGTATAAATATTTTAAATCTGCACTAATAGTATATTATGTTAACTAACACGTAACATGTGATCGATATATTGAAATTATATATCAATTTTCTATATCAACGTAATTGTATATTAAATATAATGTATCATATTATTGATATAAACTTGCAATGCACTGACAATTTAATTTTTGTTTGACAAAAAATATACAAAGTGAGGTTAATCCATATTAATAGTGATATTATAATGATTTTGTTTGACATTATTTTGTATTGATATTCAGTGGTAGAATTTCGAGGGAAAAAAATCTTAAAGCAGACAAGATAAAACTTTAATTAATTAGCACACAACCTAGCATATATATATATATATATATATATATATATATATATATATATATATATCGTAAACTTTAAAGTTTAACTAAAAAACCCAAAATGCTACTCAACACACTAGAAAATAGTAATAAAATATATGAGGCGTGTTAAGTAACAGACTATTTTTTATGGGAGAGTGAAAGAATAATATCAATTATTACATTCCATTATAAATATTCAAGGTTATTGTATGCTTTTCAAATGATTTTAATTGTAATTATTATTTGTATGATCTAAATCTGTCAATCTCATATATATAAAATTGTTGTATTATTATTATCATCAAATCACTTTGTACACATTGTAGATTTATACTAATAGTATAATAATTATGTTTAGAATAAAATATTTGTATATATTATCATCAGTACATCATATTATTAATATAGTCTCATAATATTTATATTAAAACTTTAGTTTATATTAAACTCTAATAAGATTTTAATGGCGGCGCACAATATATAAATAATTTTACAATATCATTCAATTATATATCATTATTATTGGTATGATTTTTAAAATAATTATTATAAAAATTAACATTCATGTTATATATAATAAGTTGTGATTAAACAATAATATAAAATAGTTCATAGTTTATATTCTTATTAAATAAAGACTTATAAAGATATGTAATCTTAATATTCCGTTAGTGGACCACAATTTTTCGATGGTACTACACCAATTTTAACAACTACTACATTAGAAGAGTCGTGCTTAATTAGTCTGTTGCTTACCATCATGGTCCATGGTATATTTGTTCCACCGGCGGCCTGAGGAATAACACGTTTTATGAATTGATAGACGGATACATATGTATCAATCCGTGGAAGTCTTTTCGTATATGCTAAACCACTTGATGGATTTGAATGTGTAGGTGTATATATTATTGATGTTAAATTGAGAATATTTTGTGACTATTAATCACATACCAGTTTTGGTCTGCATTTAATCATCATTAATAGCATCCGATTTGTTGTCCATATTGCATTTCATATGAAGCTGACATTTCATTATGTAGGATAATCACACTACACACTTTTGCATTATACATGGCTAGCTCATAACCCTGAAATTAACTCGATACATGGCCAAGCTAATAATACCATATGATCTAGGGATGGTATTATTGATATACATGATAATACATGTGGAAACTTAAGATCCTCCAAGACAAGACATTCAAGGGTGTGGTGTCAGAAAAAACATTGTTTATTATTTTCATTCACACCAAGCATCTTTGTTGGCTTTTTTGTTCGGTTCCACCAATGCTTTGGCGCACCTTGGATGAAATGGAGGATAGTGAAATGGGAAAACCAGGGTGTTCAGTGTCCCTAATCACATTGTAAGACCATGCTGCTAAAATTGCCCCAGTAATCGGTCCAACAAAATATACCCAAAGTCCCTTGTAGTATGATGTTGCAATTGCAGGACCTAATGTCCTTGCTGGGTTCATTGATCCCCCTGATATTGGTCTGTATACATGGACAGCACACAACAACAATTTTCAAAAACATTGGCTTCTTTTCATGCATGTTTATGTCTCTTACTTTGCTTCCTCAATATATATAGGCTTTTGTCTAATTTTGAGTCTCCCATTTTTTAAACTTTATTTTTTCCTGTGGTCATGTTATTCCTGTAATGTAAAATTGTGTTTGTGTGTGTATGTGTGTGAGGATCATTTTTTTTCTTTTTCTTTTTTGCTAAACTTACCCGGCTACAATGCTTGCTATGCAAACAGAACAACCTACTGCAACTCCTGATAGCTGTCCTGTCTGCAAAAAATGACAACATTTTAAGATTAGGGGTATGTTTGGATAATGTAATTGAAAATTTAAAATAGTTTAAGGTTAGGAATTAAACTCAAATATTAGGGAGTTTACAACAGACATGCTAGAGGGTGAACCCTGACATAGCATTAAAGTTGTGTCTTGATGATATGTTGGTCATGGTTTTTTACAACAGGACATGCTCCCACAGATACTCTATCAACTGAGCTGAACTCCCTCACCAGCCCTTAATTACTCTAATTAAATTTCTTTATCTATAAAAATTTTCAATTAAATTACTGTGATTCTTATCTATAAAAATTTTCAATTAAATTACTGTGATTCTTACCGCGTTTGAGTCGGTGGCCACAGCCATGGAAATGAACACCATGGTGTATGTGGTCACCATTTCCATGATTAGGGCTTGAATGTGTGATCCAGCAGGTGAAGTTCCCCCAATCTCATCTGATGGCTGTAACAGCTCTCGCAATGTGAATGAAGCAGAAATGGCTCCAGTGAGTTGAGCTGCTACATAAAATGGGAGCTGCAAGAAAATTGTACGTGTTGTTTATGTGTCTAGCTAAAAGGGTCTAAAATTACAATTTGTTCACAAAATAAGTTAGCTAAATTGCCCAAAAATGAGAAAAGGAATCAGAATTTAATTATTCTTATTTTTTTTACCCCATTTGGTAATCAAAAAGAATTTATTTTAAGTTCAACTCCTACTGAATACTACTATTAAATTATCATATTGTACAAGGGGAGAGAAAGAGTAGCTGCTGTTCTTTTAATATGAATTAATTTAATTATCACATTTTACTAACGATTATCTTAAGGATATTAGTTGAAGAATGATTAATATCACACTAAATTTTCTTGATTAAAAATAAATAACACATATTCTCTTAACAATTTTTTTTTTTAATTTCGGTAAACAAGAAGTACGGTCATTTATTCTGCATTATTTCGTGGCAGAAGGTGGTTCAAATCCCAATCAGTATATGGTAGGGAATCGATAATAATCAAAAGAAAAAATATGGTAGGGACTAGATTCATGAGGGATTTCTGGACCACATAATTAATGAACATTTCAGATTGTTTCTGGCTGAAAATGCATACATATTACCGAGGGTCCACGGTGAGACGTGAACTTGACTAGTACCTGTTATTTCTCTTGGCTGAACCATTTTGACGCGGACTTGAACCAATACAAACTGAGTCACGTTGGTTTCAAGGTCATTTTATTGAGATATTTCCCCCTTATTTATTAGTACAGATTTTTATATATTCCACCGTAAGTTCATTGAACCATTTTAAAAAAATGTTATGGCTTGACACAGTTGTTTAAGTTAGTTTTTAGTAGGTCCTACACATTACATCACACATAAGAACTTTTACTATTTTTTTCTTCAATATGATGAGTTGTTTAAATGAGTTTAATTAAAATTATTTATTGTGAAAAAATTGTTAAGAAAGGTTGCTTAAATAAGTTACTTAGGTAAATTAAACAACGTTAGCTCATTTGTTTCAAAACTAAAATTAGTTAACAACTATTGTTTAACCCTGATAAACTGTGATAAGCATCCCGTTAGAGTTTTTCTAAAGAGCTTATGATGATTTTGTGAATATTTGTTTTATGCATATCATCTTTCTTCTTTATGTACCAATCAAAAGAAATAGTAGAAGAATAGTTATAGTACACCACTCAACAAACATAGACCAAGTATTCGAAGGATGGATTACAGAATGAGTAAGCTCACTTTATTTGGGGTCTCTAGCTATAGCTAATTTTAATCATTGTGTTCTGATTTTGAGTTAATTATACTAATTTGTAATTAATGTCTCATTCGTATTGGCGGGGGAGCCTTTTAAAATAAAAGGTGTGGTGAGGGAAGCTGAAGCACTGGGTCAACCTAACTAGTAGTATGCACTGTGCATTTGAGGATTTAATGAAATTTTTACCTTCAATTATTAGTGATTAAAATTGGTGTTTAGGTGTAGGTTAGGGTTACACACTACATTAAATATTGATAAAAAAATTAGAATAATTATTAATATTATTTATATGTGTTTTATATTGGAATGGATTATTTGAATTTAGAACTCATTAACATGATACCCAATTCAATGCAACTACAATTAGGTTAGTTAAATAATAGTAAATCGAACCAATGATTCAATCAAACCTCTAAATTATAATTAGTTTGGATTAATTGATTGGGATTGCAGATCACTCATACCACTTGCCCCTCTACTATTAATATATCCACTAGTTCAACAACTAGTTTAGTTTTGAAAAATACTACTATAAATAGGTACGATGTTAGCATTATTTTCTTAATTACTCTAATAATTTCTTATAAAATGAAATTGATAAAATTAACTTGATAGTTGAAAGAAAAAAGAGAATAAGAGATTATAAATTTAAATTCATTTTATTAAAAAAAACTAATAAATTAATTAACTATTAATATCGACGGATAAACAAAAATTCCACCAATCTCTTCCGTGACGGTAGACAGAGAGAGGGAAAATTAAAAAAATCCGTCGTGAGTACGAACACATTGTTGTGTCCACTGTCCACCAATTCACTCAACGACGTGTGGGAAACCATATCCATATAGTAAAAGCATTATTATTTATATACGGACTTGCTTTTCAGAAAATAAAAGAAATCTGTTTATACGGACGCACCTGTGGCCACGGAAGATGCCTCACGGTGGTAAAAGCAAGCGAAACAGCTGGGTTCATGTGTGCCCCTGAGATGTGTCCGATTGAGTAAATCATGACCGTCACTATTAGTCCTCCTGCAAGTGAAGCTCCAAGCTTTGACACCATGCTTTCATCAATCTTGCTAAGCCCAGCAGAACCACTGCCCACAAACACTAACAGAAATGTCCCTATAACCTCCGCAAATACCTGCCATGCACATCCAATCAAAAACCATAATGATCACACATTCCTAATAATTAATCAAATTCAAATAACTAAACAACCCACTAGAGTCCACCCAGTAGTAAGAGAGTCTTGATAACATATATGAAGTCATAGGTTATAATCTCAATGTGTTGGCTAGTGTGTACGCAAAGAAAATCAAATTAAACTAAATAACAAAACAACCCACTAGAGTCGACCCAGTATGGAGAGAGTTTTGATACTACTGGAGTCGACTCAGTATGTATAAAGTTATATGTTCTATCATCAAGGTGACCATTGTCCAATCAAAAAGGAAATCAAATTAAATGACAACCCATATCGAAGTTTGTGTTTCAAGGCACAAACTTTTTCAAAGAATGAAAAACCAGGGTATAAATTAAGTGTAGGGTTGTTGGTTACCTTTCGGGGAAAGCCAGGAGGGTAACTTTGTGCAAATCCTGCAAGAGAGCCGCCAGGGGAAGGTGATGATGATGAAATCTCAGGGATGCTTGGACTAGGTGTCTTAATTGTGCTAGGGTTGAAGGCAAACGTGCTTTGGCTGCTTGTCCCCTCCATTGTCGTAAGATTATGGAGTGCTATAGCCTATAGCTCTAGAAATGTGATCTCTCTCTCTCTCTCTCTCTCTATATGTTAGCTAATAGCTACAAGTAGTGGATGATGAAACTATGAATGATTAACGTGCTTTTTATAACCTCCCAAATGTACCTTCTTGACATCACTTGCATTGCACATGGTAACTAAGTAGGTGTGTGAAATAAAAATTCCTAAAGAGTATACCGTGGAGTTGGGTGACATTTGGATTACGTCATGGACAGCTTCTTTGGCCCTTCTCATGCACACACATTTCAGCTGTGCGGCCAAAAAAATTAAATTATTGTAATTTAAATAAAAAATTACGAATTAATTATAGTTTTAAAATTATTTGTGCATTTATTGCAGTTAATCACGCCCAACTCAGACGTGTTCAATCACGTCCCAGGTAAGTGTGATTGGAGCTCAGTCATGTCCCAGCCAGGCGTGACTCACCAAGTGGTGACACGTGTCATTTTGAGACACGTGTCATTTTGCAGTGCGATATATATAAACTTTGAAAGGTCATAACTTTTGACTGGAATGTCTGATTGAGACAAAATTAGTGGCCACGCGCTCGAAATTGAGAGGAGAAGCTCTAAACAAGTTCTAAAGGGGACTTGATCAATCTTTTTTCAAAAGATGTCTCTAAGTACCTCAAAATTACTATTTAATCTTCGAACCTTCAAAATATTTCTTGGTTTCTAATTTTTATTTATTCAATTAGTGAATTGCATGCTAGTTTTTATTTTTCTAATTCTCTTAAATTTCGAGTATTTTGACATAAAATACGCCTCCATCGGACATGATTGTGATGGAGGCATATTTCGAGTATTTCCCAAAAATTAGCATTAAATATCATAAAATATTATTATGTTTTCATTTATATATATTAGTATAAGAGTAAATAATTTATACACGAATAATATGTAAAAAAAATTATGATGTCACTCATGGTTTCAAATTGTAGTTATATTTACCGCTACAATTCGTGGTGATTTTTTATATTAGAGAAGCTTATAAAAAATACATTTCATGTCATGATTGTGATTAATTATAAAGCTTTTATGTTGCAAACATAATTATAGTTGTGGACAACAATTTAAAGTCAATTGTCATTGAATTATAAATCAACGCATATAATAAGTTTGATCATGTAATTTTTTTATATTAACAATTTACAGAAATTTAAATTTTAATATTGAGTAAAAAATAAAAAGTTTAAAATACTCGAAATTAAGAGAAGTAGTTAGAGAAATACTCGAAATTAAGAGAAGTAATTAGAAAAATAAAAAATAGCATGCAATTCACTAATTGAATAAATAAAAAATTAGAAACCAAGAAATTTTTTGAAGGTTCGAAGATTAAATCGTAATTTTGAGATACTTAGAGACATCTTTTGAAAAAAATTTGACCAAGTCCCCTTTGGGACTTGCTTATAGCTTCTCCTTTCAATTTTGAGCGCGTGACCACCAGTTTCGCCACAATCGGACATTCCAATCAAAAGTTATGACCTTTCGAAGTTTATATATATCGCACCGCAAAATGACACGTGTCTCAAAATGACACGTGTCACCACCTGATGAGTCACGCTTGGCTGGGACATGACTGAGCTCCAGTCATGCTTGTCTGGGACGTGATTGAACACTCTGGACTGGGCGTGATTAACTGCAATAGATGTGCAAATAATTTTGAAAGTACAATTATTTCGTAATTTTTTATTTAAATTACAATAATTTAATTTTTTGCCCAGCTTGCGTGTACTTCAATGTCACCCTATATGGTTAACCAATAACCACTTTTCATCATTTTTAATTTGACGTTATTTTGAAATAAAAATAAAAAATAGGAAAGTTGGTGACTCATTTCACAAATATTTATTTCATAATATCTTCGCCCTTTAAAGATTAAACCCCACTTATTAATTAATTTAATTATTTTGATACGGAATACATGAGTAAGTCGTCGACGGGATATACGACGTATGAGGGGAACTAAACCAAGGGTTAGGATATTTTTTTTTTCTTATTTATATAATGAGGGAACTTGTGGACAATAATATCCTTTTCGAACAACTTTGGAGAGAAGATACAAAAAGGAAACAGAGCAGAAAGGAACATATATATGGACAAAACTGTTTTGGGTTTTTTCGGTTTGTTTTCAACGAAAAATAGAAGTTTATCATAACCTAACTTTTGTTCTAACTAGGATAACAAGCTAGTTAGGAATCCTTTATTTCAACCTAATTGCTCTTTTAATAACTAACACTTAAAATGACATACATTGATAAAGTAAAAATTTAGTTTTGGTTAAAAATAATACTAAAAGTACTTATATGACTACACTTAACTAAGTTTTATTTTTTATATATTTTTCATTACCTCTAATGATGACTATGTTCATAGTGTTTTCTTTTTTATATTATAATATTCAATTTAATATATTAAAATTTTAATTTTTTTTAACCTTTTAACAACACTGATGATGCACAACATATGCAACAACATTAGAAGTTCATTATGTCTTCACGTCCATTTTATTTTTATCTTTTTAGTCAAAGTTCTTTCCTTCCTTGATATGGAGCTGAAAGGCTTGCATGTCAAAAATGGAGAAGAGCACATTCAGTTTCGAGAACATGGTACCACTTTTCAAAAACTGTTGAAAAATCGTTGAGCCACCGGTTTAGTCTGATTTTTACATTTTTACATTTATTTAAAGGTTTTTTCATTTTGTTTGGTGGCTGTCTAGCATTGGAATTTGTTTAGTTCGTATAACAGCCGGATCCTAGTTTGACCAGCCAATTCGACTTGTCTAGTCTGATTTTCACAACTGTTTATTTTTTCAAAATCTAAATTCTAATATAATAAATAATTAATCACATAATCATCATATTTCATGAAAATGAATGGTAAGAATTGATGTCTAAAACCTCTTGAATTGATTTGATGCTTCGATGAGGTTGAGATGCTATGAAAAATGGACATGTTTGTTGCAGAAAGCATTCCAACACTTAAGTTATTACAAATTTCACCTGAATTACTATGTATATTAAAATGTTTACTTGCTACAATAATGTTTGTGTTATATATAGGAATCTGATAGGTTAGATTTCCTGTTATGAAGCCCAAGCTAAGCTATCCCATGATGAACAATAATATATTGCTTTGGTGCAGCAACATGATCATGATACCCTTGGTCGAGGCATATATGATTCTATTCACAAGTGTAAGTTAAGGTTCTTGTTCTAGGTATTGACCTTAGCCAACACTTGTGATTTTGATCGAACTAATTCAATGCTTAATTGAGTCTAAATGTCATTATATGGAATAATATAATTTTGAAAATCATATCGGACCAGTTCGCTCGACCAATTGGATGGAAATCGGCCTGTTGACCGATCCATTAACCAAAATCATTTTTAGAACAAGTGAGAATTGGTCAAATTGATGCAAAACTAGTATAGATAATCATCTTAAACCCACATTTTTAAAAAAAATATTTTTAAGAAAATTATTATATTTAATATAAAACTTTTATGAGATAATAAAAACACATGTTTAATAAGGTTTACAATTATTATAAATTATTTTATCAATTACTATTATTTTTATTTTAAAACATAATTTAGTCGTTTATATAAATTAATTTACATTTTTATATCATAATTTATTATAATTATATTATATTAATTTATCATTTTGTTTATTATTCTTTCTGTAAAGTTGTTGTTCATGGACGTCGTTTTCTTTTATTAAAATGCATACATAAGTAGTATTATGATACATGTGATTTAGAATTTTATGTTTACTTTGAATGTTAAAAACTATGAATTGACGTTTTTATTTTTGTTTTTAGGGTTATAAAGTTATAATATAATATTATATTATTTAATATTTATTATATCATTAAATT
>PYAF01000115.1:481428-497136 GCA_007407185.1 Glycine tomentella | reverse complement strand
ATTTAACCATTAATATAAGATTTAATGCTATTAATGTAGTATTTATATATTAATTATATTTTATTAAAAATAATAATTAAAAACTTAATATATATATATATAATACCTTAAAATTTATTAATTTTATTATTGGTTAAAAAAATAAATTTAGAAAACATAATTTTAAAGTAGGTTGTCTAATTATAACGAAAAATCTAATTGAATCAAAAATATTATATGACTAAATTCAAACGAAAAATAAATTAGAATACTAAAAAATTAATTTAATCTTTAATTTATTTAGACTAGTTAAAAAATAATTTTTATAAAAGAAATTATACTAACGTAAAAAATTTCAAAAGATTCTATTTTTTTAAAATTATTTTTTTCCATTATATCATGAAGGTTTTTTAAGAAAGTAAAACAAAAAAAAGAGCTCCACCCCCTTCAATTTAAGGATCAATTTTAACGCCATACCAAAAACCTTTTTCCATTTGTCTTCACAATGTTTCTTATTTTATCTCTCTCGTCTCTCTTTTCTTATCCTCGATCATAGTGTGAGGATATTTCGCGAGATTTGTTTATTTTTTTTTACACAATGGATATGTCGTGAGTTGAGAAACCTCGGGCTAATGACTTTCTTTTAATTTAATAATTTGATTAATTCGTGTCTTGCGACAACGACTTCCACGAGAGAAAAAAAAAATCTACAAGGAAGATTTGTTGCTTTTTATTTTGGATAATATTTAGCCTGCATTATGCATGTGATAGTATTGTTATATATATAATAATGTGATATATTAACATTAAGATAGGGATCGAGTAGTTAGATTGCTACATAATTAATGTAAAAACTTGATGTTAACATATTCTTTGAAATATTATCTTCAAAACATTTTTTTATTAAATTTCATTATACGGTTGCTATAATTATTGTTTTTAATCCCTATCAACTTTTTAATGATAAATACATATTTAATCTAAAATATTTATAATTAATTAGTACTTACGATTAATGAGACTATGTTAAGTTGTAGGTTGTCTAAAAGGAAGCTATGTTGGCATGATTTGCTAATGCGGATCTAAGAACCCTACCTATGATCACACATGGTGAAGGACATCTTAGAGATGTTGGCATACAGGGACATGAAGTGCATTAAACGTTGTGAAAGAAGAAGTCGTGCAACTTGTTTATTTGCATAAAATTTAAAAAGATGACTTTCAAAAGTGACACATTTATGAGAAGAAGTTGTGATTTTTGTTTTTTCACCAATGTTTGCCCTCCCTTCGTGATCATTATATGCAGTGTTCATTACCACAAAAAAAAAATAAAAAAAATCTATACAGTGGTCTACGTACGAGACTCACAACTAATCTTATTATTGGATACTTAGCCAACATTTAGATCGGAATTTAACTTTTTTTTAGTTTATTCTAATATTTATCATTTTTCGTATCATCAAATATTAATTATTAATTTATTAATTTTTATTAACAGTGAATTTGATCCGTGACCTTTTTTTCCTTCTCTTATTTCTTAACCATCAAACTAATTTTATATCTTCTTCTAATATTTACATTTGTACGTCGTACTATTGCTGAGAATTTTATATCAAATGGAGCTTCCTATAGAAGGTTATTTTAATGAGGTTGGTTTGTTTTTTTTTTTTTTTCCAACTAGTTTTGCTAGAATACATGTTATTAATTCTAGCTAGCTAATTGTTCACCTTTTTCAAGTTGGATATCTATGTTATGTATCATCGTGACTAAGGGAATATTAATTAGTTGGAGTACATTATTCTTTTCAAAGGATAGACTTTCTATAATAAAGATATCTATACAGTTGAATCTTTTATATATATATATATATATATATATATATATATATATATATATATATAAAAGGAGAGGTTAAGTTATTTTAATAATAACTTTATAAAATTATTTTATTTTAATCATTTATTTTTTGAAATCTAATAACTAAAATTAATTACTTATTACCATCATTATATATATACATATATATTGTATAATTCATATAAATCAAGAGATTAACTTATACCACTATAAGTTACACCAACTCTTTGCTAGGATAAATATTTGTTAAAGGGTTAGAGCATAAACAACAAATACAAGAAGACAAAAAAAAATTGAATTATAAGATTAATTTAATGGTTGAAAAAATGAGTTGAAGGGAGAAGATGTCGGATTGGAATCTTTCATGAACGTTCTAACAAAAATTAATAATTAACATTGATTGATAAAAAAAAAAAAAAGTTAACAAGTGATATTTGAATAAGATGATGTGTTTCATCTTACTATACACTATGGAAGTTACAAGTTTCATCATACCTAGTTTAATTTGACTTATGAGAAAAAATTATTTTACAATTTTGAACAATTAAAAGCCTAACAAGCATGTTCCATAAACTTTAGAATGTGTTTTTAACTAGCTCAAAAGAGACCAAATTGTGAGGAATAAACTCCTCTAAAATGATCAAGCTCGAGCAACATATATGTGTCTTACGTAGAAGTAGGTAAGGATAAGAAGCTTGTTTAAAAAAATCAACTCAGATAGGAAAACTTGTATTAATTGTTCAACCGAAGTACATAAAGCAAAAGGTAAAGCACACTTTTGAAAACTATTCATGATTTTTTCCTTATGCTTTGGCATATTTTTTACTTTTGATTATCCATTCCACGTGCATAAAAATAGCAGATATCTTCCACTAATCATTTTACCTATATATATATATTCAAAGAAAGTGTCTTTGGCCTGTTACATTGTTTTTCTCCTTTGATTTATGCCTCATGTATTCACATGATTTGATTTTCTCTAAACCCTTGAATCATTGGCTCAAATTTAACTAATCCTAACTTATTATCCCACTAATACTGGGTTAGTTGTTAGATTATTGGGCATTTGTTATTAGTCATTGATTATGTACGTGCTATCGACCATCAGTTGGCGACTTTTAGCTGTTAAAAATCAGCTATAAGATATCAGTAGTTGTTTTATATCTATTATTGAATGTTAATCGTCAGATAGTAGATGGTTATCAATTGTCAGCTATTAGTCATCAATTATCAATTGTCGAATTTCAACCATAAACTATAAACTAAAGTAATTGTCTCGATGACTAGGGGTAAGCATGACTTGGCCCATCCCCCTAACCTTAAACGGGAATTAATTTTGGTCTGGTTTGGGATTTGAAATTAGACTTGATGCATTTTTAGGCCAGGTTGGATTTATCATTTGGGTTGTCCCCACGTGATTAAATGTCTTGTATACTTTTAAAAAGTATAATTTATTTTGAATAATTGTATATTAATAATAAAAGTATTTTATTTAACATTGTATAACATGATATTACATTTATAATGATATTATTTATCTTAAAATATATGTTAAAAATATATCTTAATTTAATTTTTATACTTCTTTCATTTTACAATTTATCTATAGATAACATTAAAATTGATATATTGTGTTAAAAGGTCTGGTTGACATGATTCCGTCCTATATATTTCAACTCCTAATTAAGTGAGATTCGAGCCCAAATAAATAACTTAATAAAAAAAAATAGACTAAATAAAAATAAATATATAATCATCCCTTATAGTCACTCCCTACTAATGACTATCATGATCAACTAATTCTAATCGACTATTAAGTCAAATGAGCCCTAATAATAATTTGAGTGCTTAGTGTTTTGTTGTACGGAAGAAGTTAACATGAACCTATTTGTAGAATCTATTTATAGTTTACTCTTTTTGTAATCTATATTTTAATTTTGTCACGTTTCCCCGAATGTGAATTAATGTGCTTCTTATACATACTCCCAAAGAGATACATACAATAAACATTTTTTTAACATGATAATTTAGTAAACAGAAAGCTACTTTATTTTAAAGTAAAGGAATGGCATGAGATTTTTAGCGCTAGCCTAGATTTATATACAAGTGATATTATTGGTTGGGTAATTTTAGATGTTATATTATAAGGTAAACTGTATTTTATCGATCTTTTTGTAATTTTACACTCACATATCATTAAGTGATTAAACTGTATTATATATATATATATATATATATATATATATATATCGAAAAATATATGATAGATAGATAGATAGTAATTTACCCTTTATCATAAACTAATGGATAGCTAAATACACTGGTGATATCATTCTCCAAAAGTCAGGCTTTATGTTGTGTGTGTTAACATTGTCTGTGTTTCTGGAATTAAAATACTCAATTTTCTTCATCATTGACGGGTTCTTTTTACGATATTGCTATTCGTTGATAATGAAATATAGAATAATATTTTGCTTATAAAAGAGTTTGGTACTAGTGATTAATGAGTAGAAGCATCATGATAAAATGTTATTATTCTTTAATTAGATTTGTTTTGGTACGCAAGAAAGTGGGGAATGAATTGAGAAAGGGAATAAAATTTTCAAATTTTAAGTCCAATGGTTGAAAGAAATAAAGGAAGAAAGGATTTTATAGCAAGTCCGTTGTATGTTATTTTTATCTTTCCTCCAAAAGTAAAAGCAGGGTAAAAAAAACAAATGTGATTTTTAGTTCATTATATTTTAATGTTATTTTATTTTGATAACAAACATTGGAAAAAAAATATCAAAATGAAATTTTCAAAAATATAAATAATTAAAATGAAATTTTTGAAAACATAAAAGAACAAATTGAAACTTTTAAAATTTAATATACCAAAATAAAACTTTTATAAATATAAAGAATTAACAAGAAACTCTTTCAAAATTTAATGTACTAAAATGAGAAAACACTAAAATATAATGAGCCAATATTTAACCAAAAAAAAGGGAATTATATATATATATATACAAAAAAAAACCTTATTTATATCATTTTTTATTTTTCATTTAATGTATTTATGTCATTATATATGTATATGTTGTTTTATTTTCTTTCTTTTTTTTATACTACTAAATAAGAAGAAATATATATGTTTTCTTTTTTCTTTTCATTTTCTTCTCTGCCAAACAACTTAAAAAATAATTTCGCTTTTAATTCTTTTTTCTTTCTTCCCATTTTACATTATTTACTTTCGCTTTCTTTTCTTAATGTATTTGTATATATATAAGAAAATTTTATTCATTTATCTGGTTTGAATTAGTCTTATGGGTGCGCAACACTAGAAACAAGTGGAAGACCATGAACTATATAATTACTACAACATGTTGCAAAGACATAAATTTTGAAACATTTTAGTCATAGTGTGGACATTTAGTCACCCGATAGGCCTATACTCTACATACATTCCGTGATTTTGAATATACTTTATTCAACAAAAATAATAAATAACTACTTTGAAAAAAAATCTTATATGAAGTAAAGTAACTTGATCGCTATCTTTCAATCTTTCTTAATACAATGAGTCGGTTATTTATTGACCAATTCAGCATTAGAAGAAAACAAAAGACGTATAATACATGCATTCAGATCCTTTGGCATCACTATGCATGCCATAATTCATATGGTGTGACTTCAATAATAAATAAATTTGAACTTAAAATATATATAGGATGGAATCATCATCACAAATAAATAAATAAATAATGTTTCAAACAAACTAAACTCTAGGAGTTAAAGGGTCACTCTATCTAACCTTATAAGGTTAGGGACAATAATAATATCTAGCTGCTCATCTTTAAAATAATACTGTATTATTTCTATGAGGCCAAATCGACCGTACATCATGTACATTTTTCTTTTGGTATTTCATATGTTCGTTAGATGATTACATCCTAACAACGTGATTAATAAACAACTTGTCACAACCAGTCAACGACCTCACATATATCAATACACATTTGCCATATTAAATTTCATAAAATTACAAGCCCGTGAATCAGTTAGCATATTATTTACAATCAGTCTTAATTTGTAATCACATGTAGCTTTGATATATATATATATATATATATATATATATATATATATATATATATATATCTTATACATCTTATGTAACTCTACCCTTTTTTTTTTTACAAAAATAAACCGACGAGATAAGTTTTTTTTTTTTTTTTAATAAAGAAACTTAGTCAGGGGGAGGGGCGGCAGTAATTTCTTCTGCATAAATATATTCTATTGCCTATTTACTACATAAAAGAACAACACTCAATTCAAATAACACTTTGATTGATTAAAATTACGGAGTCAATTTGTACAAATATATAAATCCAACCAATAGATTTATAACAAACTTTATTTCCATTCCGATTTAGTCTGACAGGCTAAAACTTACTATGGTAGAAAACATTACTCAACTCGAATGATATTTTGATTGATTAAAATTTATGAAAACATATAATTCCAACCAATACAGTTATCAAAATATGTTTTCTAGTCCAATTGAGCCTAATGGATCAAAATATGATACCTAACCTAATTAACTTTTATTTAGATCACTAATTTGTTGATTTTGTCTAGTCCGTCCAGAAGGGTCAAATTAACCTATTTTTCTTTTTTATTAATATATATTGACTATTTTTATTCTTTACCAGCCAATATATTAGCTTTAAAATAAAGCAATCAATTCATGTATTAAATTAAAGTTATAAAAAATTCACTCATAATATACATTACAATAAAATCGATGTTAAATATATTTTGGCTTTCAATTGGAAATATATGACCAAATTTTGTGTCCATTTCTTAGAAGTTAATTAACTCTACATAATGTCAACTGATGCTAACAAAAATACCCAATGCAGTGTCGACAAATGGCACTACCCTTAAATTAGTGTCAATCTGACTGACACTGTATTTTAATATTTGAAAAATGAAACAAAATGGCATTTAAAAAGTTTTACTTAAAACTAGTGTGTTTTCGATCAAATGTTTCATTTTTTTTTTTACTCTCTTTTTTTATTCTATCACGAATCTTATGCAATTGTCCACTAGTCACTTATAATGTGTTTGAATAACACATAAAGAATTAATTCTACCCACAAAATCGTAGTAATATCACGAAGAAGTTGAAATAATTATTTGTTGTTTAATCTTTTTGATGAAAAAATAATTGTTTATTTATCACCATGAAGCTATTTCATTTCAAACATAGAATCAATATGCTTGAAATAGTCAACGGCTGATTGCTTTTTATGTCAAATAATCGAAATAGATTTTTCTTCTCTTAACAAATTATATTTTATATATATATATATATATATATATATATATATATGGTCGGGAATTACATCCCTGACAACATATTGAAGAATCCAAATATCTATAAACTATTGAGGATCTTATTGGTTCATAACTATTGAATTAAACACACATTTGACTTACTTTCAGTAAGACTCAAAACGGTTAATCAACTGACTCTAATATTGACCCAAAGACCTTCACACTTCGGTCAACACGTGAGGATGTATGCTTGTAAAAAAAGAAAAAGAAAATCAAATCCCATTTGAACAACACCACAATATTAAGTAACAAAATAGTTGCCGGAAATCACCGAATTGTATTCAATTTCAAAGTTCAAACACTCGATTTGCCTAACTAGATGGCAAAAAGGAAGCATATTGATCACTATCACAATTCAAGAGCATATTGATCACATAGATGATGGAACCTCTTATGTATATTATTAGTCTGCACTTACAACAAGCTAACCGATATATAGTCATTTTGACAATTTATTTGAAAGGATGGGAGAAATTTCTTTTTGTTTATTACCACATGACCATATCATTATCACTCATTTTTCCTTATTTTCTTTTAGGATCGGTCAAATAGAAAAGGATTATGAGTTTCAAAGGAAAAATAGCTCAAATTAATTAAAACAAAAAATATAATATATGCATTAACAATATAAAAAGTTTTTTGCACTATCATCAAATTATAACTTGTCATTTATTGTAAATTTTTATTGACTTTTATAGTAATTATATTAAAAATCATACCAATCATTTTTTCTAATTGATAAAGAGTGTAAGTACTTTTTCCCTAACATGCATGTTTATTAAACTCAAGTAATTAGCACAAGGAAAGTTAATTTTGAAGCAAAAAAGAGCACTACTGAGGAAGTTAGAGAAACATCGTGCAATCACTTTGCATATTAGACATCAAAATTTTATATTTACATCACTTAATAATTCATAGTAGAATGTAAAACTAATGAATCTAGCCGTTGAATTAATTTTTTTTTTTAATTAAGTATATTAGTTACATTTATAAACTTTCATTCAATAAAAACTTAATTGATATTTCATCGCACTACTTTATTTTGACAGACAATATATTATTTAAAATATAAATAAATTGTTCATTATTAAATAACATACCAACAAATATCTAAATTATGTGAAATTTACTATAAATTATCAACAGCATATCATATAAGATTAATTCACACACAACCATTTTTGTGAATATTGAATTTGATTCATTTAACCATTAGATTTAAATTCGTTAATAACTAGGTTAAATATATGCAAATTAAAATTAAGTAGACCCTTATCAATCAACGTCATTTTAAAACATAATATACTTGTTAAAATATATGTAAATGTAAGTTATAAAATTTTATATTTATAAATATTTAAGATATCTAAAATTTAATGTGTATGCTCATTAAAATAATATTAAATATTTTAATATTAAATTTATTTATAACATTAATATAAGATTGTATATTGTAAATATTTAAATGATTAAGTGTCTTTTAGATAATAAGCTTGTTGTATTCAATAGCTTCCAATTGGGCTACATATCAGCGAGTTAGTAAGTCCAATTGGTTGGTCAATCGGGGCTCGAACAGAAGTTTGATATTCAGTCTGGGATATTGTTCCATATTTCCTATTTACACCCTCCTATGTTTTAAATACACTACGTGTTTCCTTTTATAATTTTTATTATAAAAAATATCTTTTATGCCAAAATGACATTTTATGTAAAAAAGGTATAAACCATATTTTCTAAATTATATATCCATAAGTTTCTAAACCCTTTTTCACTATTTACTTTCTTTTTCCTTTTTTTAACAATAGTATTAAAATTTTGCCTTAATTTCATTCTTTTAGACTCTTATATTAAATATATTCAATTTCATGGTACACTTAAAATAATTTAATAAGATTGTTCGTAATGAGCACAATGATATTACTTTTCAATTTTTTTAATGAACAAAATCAAATGCACTTCCTTCGTGACGAGATCTTCCCTTACTTGAATGATTTAGACACTACCAATATTTATTTTTCAAATTGAAAAAAAAAGGTTATTTAGGTAAATTCAAATAAAAACAAAGAGAAGAGTAATGTTAACATAACTAGAGAAGCCACACATTGCTGGTCTGCGTGTAATGCAAAATGTCATAACCTGAGAAAAAACAAAACATATAGTTAGTAAAAGAAAAAAAAAAATAAGGATGAGTTTGGTTTGGTTTTGTTGTTGAGAATGGGAATGGGAGTGCTGATCGAGGTGCGTGTTTTGGATTTTGGCATGAGTTTAGTATTTAGTAATTAGTTTCGTTAATTTCTTATCGTGATTGAAGGTATAATGTCTTATTCCTTTTATACCTCTATCAAACCAAGTCTAGTAAGAAAGCATCAAAAACCTTCTTTCCAAAAACTGAAAAGTGGTTATTCTCCAAGTTTATATAAGGCGATCGAAGCTAATAAATGTGTTAATATTATCTCTACGGTAAGCTAGTTGGATTCTGATGAACCTTTTAGTGACATAAGTCATTTTAGCTGATGTTATCGAAGATTGTACTCCACGTACTATTCTGGGGTTAGGTCTCATTTAATTAAGAAAAATAATTGATATTAGTATCTCACCTTTTAAGTGAAAGGATGCTTAGTTGGAAAAATAACAAAAACACACAAAGTAGTTAAAACGGAGAATTGACTTGTGAAGTTTCTGCACTAAATGAAGTTATGAAACCTAGTCATGTATTTAATTAGATAAATTCAAGCAGTGATATTAGCGTATACTCTTTCTATTTCATATGTTTGTCAGTTTGTGTTTTGTTTCAAATATTTATTGTTTTAGAAAATTAAGAAATGCTTAATTAATTTTCAATAACACTTTCATTTATTGTTTTTTTTTTTACCAAAATACATAAATGAATTTATAATTATATCTAAATTTGCATAAGAATAATCATGTCAAAAAATTATTATAATAAATATTATAAAATCAAAGGAATATATAATTAACATTGACTATAGAGTGTATGTAATTAACTGACATTGTACAAATTTTTTACATTGTATCATATCACAAATTGTTATTTTGTTATGTATAGTAAAATTTTTCATTTTTATAGTGATTACCTTATGAATAACACCGGTAATCATTTTTCAATTGTTGACAATGTAATATTTTTTTACAAAATCATTAACTAAAGACTTATTATATGTATCCAAACAAAGCAACGGTTTCTTTGGGGCTCATGTGCACGAATTAAGAGATATTTATTAAAATTAAAATACTATATTTGTATTATAATTACCCTCATTTTAATTAATTTTAGTTAAGAAAAATATTAATAAAAAAGAAAGATAATGATGACAAAAAAGAAGAAGTGATAAGAGACAAAGAATTATTGATGAAAATATTTAACCAAGTCTTAAATTTATAAAATAACAAAAGTTCTATAAAGAACTGTAAAAGAAATCTATATATAAAGTCATTACACGAAAAATTAAATGCCTTAAAAAAGGTTCGGAGTGCTTTCAAAGATCCGTGACCATAAACTAATAGAGCTATAACTTACTGTTTACAGTCAAATAAGATCCGAATAGCTTACATGCACACCAATTAATTAATACACAATGTTATATCTCTATAATATTTTTTTCTAAATCTTTAGAAAAAGTTATAAAGAAAAAATCGAATATAAAATAAATATAATTGATGTTTTAAAAATATAAAATATTTAATTAATATTTTCTCCATTGAATAAACAAATAAGAGGATATTATAGGAAACTTTAATATTATTTCTTGAGTTACTGACATGCTTCTTTATTAGTAAGCAAACCCTCTATTTCCAAAATAATATATTCTTATATTGTAAATTAGAATTCTAGACTAAAATTAAGTTCACATTTTTTTAAGTAAAACTAAACGTATCTTTAAATTGAATTAAAAATTATTTTAATTCAATTTTTGCTAAATATATTTTATTTTGAAATATACATTTAAAAATTAAAATCCAAAAAACTAGCAAGCATCCCAAACTTTAGATTGAAATTATATCTTGTACGTTTCCAAGTGCTTTAAAGGTCCATAAACTAATCGAGCTAAACCTAACTACTTTAGTCATGTAATATGAATACAACTTGCGACACCTACATTATAAATTTTCAATACTTTCTTTCTTTCTTCTATCTTATGGGGAGGAACATTGCACACATTTCACACTATATAGCTGTTTTTTTTTTTTCAATCATATTAAATTATTGTCATTTTATCTTTGTATTCTTGATTTTCTTAATCGCTTTTTTTTTTAATATCTGTTAAATCCTTCAGGAGCTTACTGCTTAGGCAAATTTACACTTAAAATTTAATTTACTATAATCTATACATTCTTTTTTTTTTATCAACAACAATATTGTTTATTAGAGCTTTGTAATTAAGAAAATATTTCTAAAAATTCTCAATGTATAAAATAACAAATTCATTCAATCTATTATTTAACATAATTAATATAAATAAGATTTAGTAAATTTAATTTCAAAAACTACTATTGGCAACAAATTTTCTTTTTCGCTGAAGACTATGAGCAATAACTATAGTTACAAGTATTGTCATTTGTGAGTAATATTTTAAGAATAATGCATGTATTTGAAAATGAACCTAATCTTTTGAAATAATTTAACACTTTCAATGGAGTATGAATTTATTTTGTTTGTACTTTTCATTATCATTTATTTTTATATGAATAAAGTAAGCTCTTCAATATTAATACTCATCAAAATCATTTCAAGATTAACATAATACTCGTATTTTAATTTGTGCAATGTATAGGGTAAATGCTTATTTTATATAACTATAGTTTATAATAAATAAATACTTCCGGATATATAAATTATGTTTAATTAAATTTTATAATAAATAAATATTTTTAAACTAATAATTTTATTTTATATTTATGATAAATAATTTATATTGTGATACAAGATTATTTTAACTATTGATGATTATTTTTTTGAAATGTTGAAATTCAATTTAGAAATAAAGATGAAAAAAGATAAGACGTTAAGAAAAAAAATCCTTTAAAAACGTCCTCGTTGAAGAATTGCTCCTAAAAATACTTTCTTCAAGATATCTATTCGAATTTATACAGAGAGAAGTTTTTTTTTTTTTTTTTTTTTAAATTCATCCTAATGTGGAAATTTTGATTTTAATGATACAAGTAAAAATCAAACGCAATTTCATAATTCAAAAATTGTCCGAACTGTCTTTCAATAAAAAAAAAAAAAGTAAATTGATCTAATATATGCATATAAAATAATTAATACAAAAAAGTTAAATGTGTAATCTTATCATGCTGACAATTTTACCAAAATATTTTTTTTATAAGTCATATATTCATTCATGAAATTTAAGTTATATCCTAATTTTAATAGTATTTTTCTCAAGTTACAAGAAATTTAAGTATTATTGACAAATTTTTATCACTAATACTCGTGTCATTAAAATTTATTGATGGTTTTTTAAAAATTATGTTTAAATTGTTTTGTCACTATTGTTAACTTTTTTCTTTTTTTTAGTAGGGAGGTAATGTTCAAAATATTTGCAAGTTGGAATCTAAGACTCCATACAGATTAAACTTCAATTATCAGTCAATTTTCAAGTAATAATTTAATAGGGTAATATTTACACAATACCACGTTTTGACTTTATATTGGAGGATAGTCATGTCGCTTACATCGAACTAGAAGGAATTAATAACGTACAGGATTTTCTTATTGACAAATTATTTTTGCCACACAGATTACTTCAACTTCTATTTTTCTTTGTAGAGGTAAACATATATCCACCCATTTTTATTTGTTTTTCTACGGGTTTTCTTTCTTCTCGTCTCTTACTTATCTTGATGCTAGTCATAATATTGGATGCATGTTTACCTAAAAGGTGGATCTAATCATTATAAACTATTAGTAGCCGTCTTTCTTTACTTCATACGATAAAAGTGCAAATTAAAGGACATGCACTCCTAGGCAAAATACCTTAGGTATGCAAAAACTCATTTTATTATAATTGTGCATATTTATTACAAACATTGTTTGTTGGAGTGCTTTTCTAGTTGTATAGTTTAAAATAGTAAAATAATACGTGATCATTTTATAAATGTTAATATACATGTGACAATCCTCCAAGTCAGCATTGTCTCATTAATAGGCGCTTATTTAGCCTCCAGGTGTCAACCCAAACATGCGTGTCCGAGTTAATACCGCTAGAGGAGCACTGACGTCGACCCTCAATAGGAGCACGGACAATAACAATAACAATATTCTCTCTCCTCATTAATAGCATATCTATATGACAGGATATTCAAATAGGTGTAACCACCTTATCATATAATATCTCAACAAGTTATCTATTAATTGTTACTTATCTACAATTAACAATATATCAATAGATACACATTATCTCCTATTATTATTATTATTATTTTATCAACAGATTATTTATAAAGCAATGGCCAAAGGCCTACTCCACGCTATAAATACAACGCTCCAGGTTCTCTCCAACTCACTCAATACACACTCCATACTCATTTGGTATTCACATATAATACCTCTCTCTCATATACACTTGAATGCATTACTCAAGTCTCTCATTCTTTACATCTTAGGCTGAGTTCTCACACTTTGTCCTCCTAATAAATTTATGTACTTACTTGAGCGTCAGAGTGTTTTTCCTTTGTTTTGCAGGTCTCTCCTATGAGCAAAACCTACTCACTTCCCAGCGTCACAGAATTTGGAGTCCACTAAGGCCACATTAAACCTACACGTAAAATTTTCAGATTTTGGTAATAACACTAACAAATATTTGAAGTTCCTAAGTTTCTTTTTAATAGGTGATTAATTAGTTCACACTTAAATAGGAAAATAAAGTAAACTGTGGATACAAAAACGTCTAAAATGCTAGAAAGCATCCGAGACTAGTGAAAGAATGAAGACAACTACTTTTGGAAGTATAACGTTGGCTAGAGTCCTCACTTAGGTTAAGATGCTTGAAAAGAAAAAAATTTCTTTGGTTGTCAAACGTCCGAGATGCTAAATGTAAAAATGAACACCGTTTGCGACTTTGAATCACATGTTTCATGTCAGATGATTAACGGGTCAAACACCTAGATAACATTTGTCTCCTAAAAACATGTTATATATTTTTAAGCCAATGTCTCACACGTTTAACCGTGATGAATGTTATCATCATCTCGAGTTTGAGTGCTGTAATATAATTTGTTTGGCGTTTGAGCTTACTTTTTGTATAACCTCATAAAAAAAGAGAGATTGAGAAGGTAAATTGTCACATCATTCTGTCTAAAAATAAGATTTTCTTTACATCCCATTAAAGATTCAACCATTGAATGAAAATCGCATCACCATTGGAGAAACTTGTGAAAGAATGCTCGAGTGTTAAAAGGCCGAAAAGTCTTGTAGAAAAAAATATTTATTACATTATTATAGATCAATTCAACTCAAATATTCTTTTATAAACCTCTCACAATTATTTAATTCTATAGAAGGTTGAGACTCGATAGAAAATCAATAAAAACCTCTCACAAAATTGACTTATAATTGTGTTTATACTAGAAACACCAATCCATTATCTATACATCTAATTAGGTATGTGCAGACAAATTTTTATAATGACAAATTAATTAGGAATTAAAATAAAAATAAAAGACCTACTTAAAAATTTAATAAAAGTATAAGAATTAGGCATCAATTTAACCTCTATTATGCAATCAAACTAAAAAAAACGTACTTATGATAATGGAAAATGGTCATTATGCCACTTATTTTTCGAAGAGAAATTAACACTGATTCTTCAACCAAAATCACCGGCAACGCGTTTAAAAACATGCAGCCTCTCATTGTGACTTATCTACATATCTGATATCTCAGATATGAACCAGCAGTCTAACACCTAACAATTATTTCATTGTAATTTTTTTTATAATTTTTATTTTTAAAACTAAAAGATGTTTCAAGAGTGTTTGAAAAAATATTCTTTAAATTAATAATAATTATATAATATTCAAAAAATGAAAAAAATTATAAAAACTATTTCATTGTAATTTTGAAAAACTAAAATATAAATTATAAAACAATATTTTTTAAAACTCAATGATATTTTTTAAAAAAATTATTTTGAATGATTTTTTTAGTGTGAAATATTTATCAATTTTATTGATAATTAATTTTTGTCAACTTGACAAATAACTTTTAATGAAGTTTTCATTTTTATGATCTATTCTTTTTCTTTTAAATTATATTTGAATGACAAAATTTATGATTAATTATGTTTTTAATCCTTAAATATTTATAAATTAATTTCATTTTTAATCCGCACATAATTTTTTTAGCATTTTTTGTCCCTATTTCCTTTGTTTCAACAATTTTATATAGTCCCTATCTTATCGACTAAGATTGTTTTAATTAATAAAGTAACAACCTAATTGATAATTTGATGACTTATCATGTCATTA
>PYAF01000115.1:465684-481328 GCA_007407185.1 Glycine tomentella | reverse complement strand
TTTAATCCGCAAATAATTTTTTTAGCATTTTCTGTCCCTATTTCCTTTGTTTCAACAATTTTATATAGTCCCTATATTATTGAGTAAGATTGTTCTAATTAATAAAGTAACAACCACATTGATAATTTGATGACTTATCATGTCATTAAGAAGTCTAATAAGTTAGACAATCATAAAACTTTTTTTTTTGTAAACTATCTTTTTAATTTTTCATTAATTATTCTTGACATCATCAACTGATTTAAGTAAATGAAAGATTTAAAACATAATTTATCAAATAATTACACTTGATTGCTTTTTTCACTTTGTCAGATAAATTTTTGAATGTCATGATAAGTCACTTTATTCAATAACAAAACTAAAAACCATATATTAACATGAAAAAAGTATAGGTGGCAAAAAGGTTAAACAATTAAATTTAAAAATATAATTAACACTTAAATTTAAAAATAGTTTTGCATAAATTTTACCAATCATAGAGCAGGTGAACTACTTGCACACGACAACACTCATCTTATCACTTGTTTATTTAGCAGACCGGCCGCAAAACCTAATACTCAGACACGCACTTTCTTTCGCACCAAAACACCAATGGATGGTGGGCAGGATGATGTTAATGTCTCCCTTAACATTCCCCTAATTGAAGACCAAAACCAACACTGGCATGAAAGAAGCCAAAATTCTGGTACCAATATTGGCTCCACATCATTCCTTAGCACTTGTTTCAATGGCCTCAATGCTTTGACAGGTATTTTCCCTTGTTCTTGTTGCCGATTAACTTTTCTATCGATCATAACCTGCTTTTGTTGTTCCCTTCTGTTACCCCTTTGGTGTTATAGTAATGGCATATATTCTCATAGTTCTACAATGTGTTAGATTTTTTTGGGGGGGTAATTTGTCGCTTTTTTAATTTATTGTGGAGTTGAACATGGCAAATTAATTACTATATGCAACCCAACCATTATTATTATTATTTAAATTATTTCCTCCTTTTGTCAATTATATCATTTGATTAGCCAAAACCCGAAAATTCAATGATATGTTAAGAGTCCCCATTTTTACCAGAATAATGTGTGGTTCTGGATGAAAACTGGAGATAACTATGACAGGTCCGTTCCATGGTGTCAACTTTATTTACTTATCATAATTTATTAGAATCGTTTTGCAGTTTGCACGTTAATAACTGATTGGATGCTTTAAGATGAAAACACGAGATAACTATAATAGGTCCGTTCCATGTGTCAACTTTATTTTTATTTTATAATATTATCAAATGATATCACAAGAAGATTGAAAATTTGAAATCCAATCCCAGCAGACATAAGTGGAAGATAAAGTAGTAAAGTACCAGCCGCAGTCGGAGACTATTTTAGTTCTTATTATGTTCCCATGCAGAAATTTGAGTCGTAATTAATATGCGACTTGTTAATTATAACTGTAGCATTACATTTTTGGTATAAAAAAAAACTGTAACATTACATTCCATATAGGGTAAATGTTAAATATATGTATCATTTCAATTGAGGATAGATAGGTGTAGAGAAGAGAGATAAATAAAAAGGAAGTGAAGGAGGTGATATATATATATATATATATATATATATATATATATATATATAAATATATATATTTCAAAATTTGTTATTTATTTTTATCTCTTCTTATCAAGTCATATTATATTTATACTTCTCTTTTATATATTTCCCCCTATTAATTAGCATTTGGTATCCACAAGTCTTTTAAATATCTTCATACATATTAATACATTTCATTAATATTTATTATTACTTTTTATTTCTTTTCTTGGATCACATCATATCATCTATCTCTCTCTCTCTCTCTTTCTCTCTCTCTCTCTATATATATATAATATATATATATATATATATATATATATATATACACACTTTGCTCTAGTTTCCTCTCTAGGTATTAAGTAGAATTTTGGTCCAAAATCTTTTAGCTAAATATAATTAATTTAGCACACAGGAAAAATAATAGTGCCAGCCGGAAAAGTGTGGCTATATTCTTGCAGTCAAGAATCTAAATGTGTTATTTTCGAATGGCACACATCTCCTTTCATAGGATCAATATAGCAAATCCTAGCCAGGTTTAAATTAGCTAGACTCCACCTCAAGGCCAAGCAATTTAGCAACTCCAGTATTAATAAACACGAAGCATATATGAAAGTGACAATTATGTAACCTGAGCATAGTTTAATCGGAAAATAATTAGGATTTATTATCTTTTTAATTCTTAAACTTTTTAAAATAATTAGGCTCAAGATGCTGTTTCCTGTTAAAACAGAAACTTATATAATGCTATGCTAATATGTTTTCGGCATGTGGCTTTGGCTTTGGTTATCAGGTATTGGCATACTGTCAGTTCCATATGCTCTTGCATCTGGAGGATGGTTAAGCTTGGTTCTTCTGTTTGCTATTGCCGCCGCAGCATTTTACACAGGCATGTTGATTAAAAGATGCATGGATAAGAATTCGGATATTAGAACCTACCCTGATATAGGTGAACTTGCATTTGGAAAGACAGGAAGGCTAATAGTATCAGTGTCCATGTACACCGAGCTCTACTTAGTTTCGATAGGGTTCTTGATTCTGGAAGGTGATAACTTGAGTAACTTATTCCCCATTGGGGAGGTTCAGATAGCTGGCTTAGCAATTGGTGGGAAGCAATTCTTTGTGATATTGGTTTCTCTCATCATCTTGCCCACAGTTTGGTCGGATAACTTGAGTCTACTTTCTTATGTATCTGCAAGTGGTGTGTTTGCTTCTGCTGTCATCATTCTCTCACTATCGTGGACTGCAGCTTTTGATGGAGTTGGTTTTCATCAAAAGGGAACTCTTGTTAATTGGAATGGGATCCCCACGGCTATTAGCTTGTATGCCTTTTGTTATTGTGCGCATCCCGTCTTCCCCACCTTGTACAATTCCATGACAAACGAACATCAGTTCTCTAATGTAAGTGCTCTACAAATTTGACATATTTTGTATGTGTTTTGCTTTTATTTTATTAAAACAAGAAGAAATCAAGTTACTTCAAGAATTATTCTTCGTCCCACTATTGATTTTCTTGAAATCTGATAATTCTAATGAGTAACTAATCTTAATCATTAGCTTTTACTTTGTTACTTTTTGTCTCTATTGATTGTTTTAATTTTCTTTTGCAGGTCCTGCTTGTATGCTTTCTCTTAACCACTGTGGGTTATGCATCCATGGCTATACTTGGTTATCTAATGTTTGGTGCTGAAGTTGAATCACAAGTAACACTAAATCTGCCACTGAACAAAGTAAGCTCAAAATTAGCTATATATACTACCTTGGTCAATCCCATATCCAAATTCGCTTTGATGGCAACACCGATTACCAATGCTTTGAAAGATTTGCTTCCAAGGGGGTACAAGAATAGAGTGACCAGCATCTTAGTCAGCACTGTATTAGTAATAAGCTCTACCATTGTTGCCCTCAGTGTTCCTTTCTTTGGGGATCTCATGTCCCTGGTTGGAGCGTTTCTAAGTGTCACAGCTTCTATTCTGCTTCCATGCTTGTGTTACTTGAAGATTTCAGGCACTTACAGAAACTTTGGGTGTGAGACCATAGCCATATTGGCAATAATAATAGCAGCTATAGCAATGGGAATATCTGGTACATATACCTCTGTCATGGAAATAGTACGCCATTTGTAATGGGCAATGCAGTGGTCCATTCTATTCACTGTACACTTCATAGAATAAAATAAAAAGATTGTTTTCACTCATGATAAATACTTTTTTGATACCAAGTAAGTGATACGAATGGTTGGTGAATATGTAAAAGAGAAAGGGAAGATAGATAAATTAAAAAGGTGGAAAATAGGATCTGCCTGCTTGACGGTAAGCACATGTTGGACCGAGAAAACACGTCAAATCACATTTCATTTTCCTCAGTTGAATGATATTGAGTGTGTTTAGTTTGGAGCACCGTTTCTCGATCATATACCTTATTCAGTTTCAAACTCAGATACATAACAAAATTAGGAATGTATTGTATGGCCTACTATTTTATTTCTTCAAGACTATTGCATTGCTTATAAGAGGTGGGGAAGGGTTGCTGTTAGTCTTTTCATTTATATACGAACATGATTCACATCATAATAACTATGCAAAACGGTGCTTATATAAATAATTGTGTTATTTGTTCCAATAAAAAAAAGTAAAACAACAACACCTGAAATTAAGCCACTCATATATATATATATATATATATATATATATATATATATATATAAGCATTTACATTGAAGATATTCTTAAAGGACTAGCTAACAGTCTCTAGGTGTCACATGACAGAAAATTTGAACTCACGTTAATCATCAGAATCTTTAACTACTTATATAAACTTATATACTTAAAAAAATGACTAAACATATGCAAACTAATAGTTTGAATGTGTTTGGTAAAAATTTTAGGAAATTTTTAAACTTTTTATAATAAATTTTAAATTATTTCAACAAAAAAATATTTAATTAAAAAATCATTACGAAATCCCATTGAGGAGTCGGTTTGGGAAACCCAACTGCTCCATGACAAAGTAAATTGTGGCATGCATATATTTATAAAGGATAATGATATTTGGAAATCCTCTAGGTTTTAACAAACACTTATATGATATTGACATCTTTCTCAATTTCTTTCTTTTTATTATATCATATTTTCTATAAATTTATTAATTTTCTCTTTTATTTTTTCTTTATAAATATTGATGGGCATTTTAGATGTCCATCAAACATTATCCTTTAGTAAATAAATTGGATAGTGTGTCATTCTGAAAAACATAAAGTGGATAAAGTATAACGGTGTGATAAAGAAAAGTCTTAAAACACCGTGAAACTCATACGACCGTGCATGCTTAGTGCGGTAGTGCCTAATTTGTTACTCAAAACACGGGAAAAAAATTAAAATAATGCATTTTTAATAAAAAATTATCAAAATATGGCCATTTGAAACATATTTACGGATCTATTGTCGTTGAATACGCTGTGGTACGACGTGTTGAATCACGTCCAGGATGGACGTGTTCAAACACGTCCTGGCATGACGGGAATGAGGCACAAACACGTCCTGTGTGGGCGTGACTTTGCACAAGACACGTCCTGCATGGACATGATTAAACACGTCATGCAGGGACGTGATTTACCCCCCAAGACCCTTTAAATCAACTCCCTCAGCCTATGAGATATTTACGTAGTACTGGGCAATGATTTAAGCATGTTAAAAATAATAGCTTATCCATTTATGAGATATATATAATAACAAAGCAAAAGCAAATTCTAACTTTTGTTTATCTCGGCCTAGCTTTCCCACATAAAGGGTGAATAGTATCCATACGTAAATTCATCCCGACAGCAATTCACCATAATTTTTGAAGGTAGGCATAGGCTTCAATCTCTAATTTATAAATTAATTAAGTTTAAATTTTGTGCTTATTAGGCCACACTTAGTCTTTATTTTAGTTAAGACATTTAAGTTTTACAAAGAAATTAATTATAAGAAGAATTTGGTAATTTTAGCTATACAAGAATTTATAATATAAATTATTAAGGGCTTTGAATATATGTGAATGGTTTTAGAAACAAGTTAACAGTTTATAGAAACTGTTATTATTAACTTTTGGAACTTAAAGGATGAATACCATGAATGAACAACACGTAAATAATAATTTTAGGTAGGAACAGTAGGCCGGTAGGTAATAGTGAATTACGTATGAACCTCGGAACCTCCCCCTGCTGTGTTTTACCTCGGCCATCATGCTCCTCGGTCACCCATGAACCCGGCTACTTCGGCAGTTCCACTCACGTACCATGCACACACACCAACCCCGCAATCTTGAACTCGGCCCTCACACTCGGTATGTTCCTTTCTCGGCATCACACCAACCCGACATGCACCCCCATCTCGACACCCACTCATACATACCCGGCCACCCACTCATGTACCTCGGCCAACCCTTCATGCACCTCGACCACCCACTCATCTCGGCAAATCCGAGTTCTGCACTTCCACCAGCTCGGCACTCCAAACCGCTCGGCTTATATGATACACCGACCTCGGCACCTTTATACCTCGGCATGGCCGAGAACCTGCACCTCGGCATAGCCGAGAACCTGCACCTCAGCATGAACCTGCACCTCGACATGAAAAACCTGCACCTCGGCATGGCCGAGAACCTACACCTCGGCATGGCCGAGAACCTCTCACCTCGGCAAGTCCGAGCTTAGTTTCTATTCAAGCCCGACTATAGTGCATATGTAGGTTGTAGTTACCTCGGCTACCCCTTCAATTCCAGATAAATTCACGTACCTTGCACACATATCATGGCAACTATGCAAAAACCGGCCGTGAGAAAAACCTCGGCACTCATCCCTTTAATTATAATATGGGTTTAAACATACCAAGTAGATCATCCATTATTAGTATCATATATATGATCATTGATTCCTACTGGTTCATACTTAATTTTGTAAGGATTTCCACGTATCAAGCACTACTACTAAATAGCATTACAGTAAATTTATAATTTGGAATTGGCAGCGTATATATGATAATAACAGTGGAGGTCAACATATGATAACAATGCACACATGACTCTCAATTTTAACCAATACCCACAATTTTGCAAATGTTAAGTGGGCTGAGGGGGTTGATTTAAAGGGTCTGGGGGGGTAAAACACGTCCCTGCATGACGTGTTTAATCACGTCCATGCAGGACGTGTCTGGGGCAAGATCACGTCCATGGAGGACGTGTTAGAGGCTGAATCGCGTCGACCCACGATGTATTTGAACACGTCTAACCATGACGTGATTTAACACGTTTAGCCAGGACGTGATTAACAGCAGTAGATCCGTATTTAGTTTTCAAAATGCCATATTTTGGTAAATTTTTATTAAAAACGCATTATTTAAATTTTTTTGCCCTTAAAACACGAAACAAAGGTAAAAAATATGTAGGTTGAGTTTTATAAGAGTTAAATATAATTTTTTATATGATATTAACATATTTTTAAGGTTTAACCTTACTGTTATGGTAACTTTTCTTAATTGATAAATATTAATAATTAGTATGTTATGTTAGTAGAAAATTTAAAATCATAATCTTCTTGGCACTCTAACCTTTATATCCTTCCTCCAATCACCTTATAACTCCCTAACCATCATCATAACTTATTTAAAAGTCCATTTTATGGTAAGACTTTTGAATAATTTCGTTCATGTTTCAATAAGTTTATTAGCATGAATTTATATGTAAGACAACATGTTTAAATATAAATGCAAATAGATGTATGTTTTAATAAATTATAAATATTCTATAATAATACTTATAAAAATTATTATTTATTAAAATAGATAAACTCCAGTGTTATGACTGTTTTCTTTGCGCTTAATAAAAGGCTTTTTAAATTGCCTAAACTCAATCTTTCTAATCAAATCGATTGTTATAAGAGACTTGACTTAGTTTATTTCTCACAAAAGGCGGGTCAGACCTGATATCAGATAAACCATAGTCCTTCTAGTTCCTGCAGTGAAAATTTTAAAAGATTTTGTAACATCTAACATTTATTTGCATTTTCAAAACATATTTTTTCTTTTGATAAGATGTTTTAAATAAACATTCCTTCCATCTTGATTATAAGCAAAAAAAAAAAAAAAACTCTATACTTATTCAGAAAATTAGTTAATTGAATTGTTGCCCTTGTTGTTCCTTTCTATGGCTATCCTCTATTTTGCTTCCATGCTTGTGCTACTTGAAGATTTCAGGCAGTTACAGGAGATTTGAGTGAGACATAATAATAATAATAATAGCAGCTATAGCAATGGGAATATCAGGGAGCTACAACTCTGTCATGGAAATCGCCACCAATTGTAATTGACAATGCAGTGGTCCATTCTTACGACCAAAAAAATCCTCAAAAAAAAAAAAGATTTTTTTTCACTCATGAGATTGTATGTATCATAAGTGGAAAAAAGAGGTAAAAACCAATGGGAGAGTTTGTGATAGTAATAGTTGGTGAATATGAAAAAGAAAATTAAGGATATGAGAAGATTAAAAAAAAGGAGTGTACAATTGGATGTGTATTATGAGGGCGAGCTTTATCAAAACTGTAAAGTTGTATTTTGATGACTTGTTGGTCGAATCCAAAAACATTCTCTTTTAGACAATGGGATAGTAGTTTTTTTAGGACAAAGATTACATTTCTTTTGCATTTGTTTTGCATCACTTAATTGGGAGATCTTGATGGAAACTAAATATAAAATTAACATTTATCATGAATAATTTTTTAAAAAAATTAATTGAGACAAAACACAAAATTTAGTTGTCCATTAAGAAACAAAAACACGTTAAAAGTCTACTTTCACATTAAGTTTCTTTATTATAATAAAAAATGAAAAATATTGTTATAAGAAATTTATCTAATTCGATAAGCAACCAACATTTGTTTACATGAATTCTAACTTCTTTTTATAAATGCGTGTTAAATAATAGTATTAAATATATATTTATTAATTTTTCAATTTTTTAAAAGAAAGTATAATTGCAAAAAAAAAGTACAACTTTTTGAATTAAATTATAATTTTAATAATTTTTAATTTGTAATTCATAAATTTCTTTATTTTTCTACAATTTTAATATTCAAATTTTAAAAAATCTACAATTTTGATTTATTCCTTAACTGTCAAAGAACAATATCTTGTTCGTTAGATAAATGACAACTTTACAGTTTTTTATGTGGTCCATATTGTACTGGTCATAATCATATTCTCAATTTAGTTACTTTAGGAAACTAAATTATGGTAAAAAATTTATTGAATTTAATTAAAGCATTTAGTTACCAACTTCAATCCACCCACAAAAATCAAACTTTTGAGATTTGCAAACTTTTATTTGTTAGAAACAATTCAACATTTTTCATCAATCTCTGTATCCATTTTGGTTCAAATCTCTGAAATTTTTTTCCACAATTCATCCTTGAATGTACCTTTGCTACCTGAGTCAGAACATGCCAAAGATGAGGAGAAAAGATGAGGAGAAAGTCACCTACTCTTATCTTTCTACCGAAAATCCTGCATCCTTCTTTAACACCTCCTTCAATGGAATCAATGCAATATCAGGTTTTGTCAGATGCATTTTTTTTTTATCGATAAATATTAATTTTTAGTTTTATTAACTTTTTGTCAAGATGATCAAATCGGTTATCTTAACATCATTTTTTTTTCTTAACCACAAAACTAATTTTGCATCTTCTCACATTACTTGTTTTCTAAGAGAAATCTATGTTTCAATCAAATTATTTCAAAGAAATAATTCTTTTTTCTTTTTTGTTACCTCAATATGCTGTTTTCTAAGAAAATAAAATAATAGAATGTGACAAAATGCTAATGTTTTGTGAGTGGATTTGGTTCCCAGGTGTTGGGATACTCTCTTGTTCATACACTCTCGCATCCGGGGGTTGGTTAAGCTTGGCTTTTTTGTTTGCTATTGCCACTGCAACGTTTTACACAGCGATTTTGATTAAAAGATGCATGGATAAGAGTTCGAATATCAGAAGCTACCCTGATATAGGTGAGTTTTATTTTTATTTTTTTATCAATAAATATTAATGATTAATTTATTAATATTTTTTGTTAGTAGTCCGAACTTGTAACCTTTTTATTATTTTCTTCTTTTCTTCTTTGTTAATCACACAACTATACTTGTATCTCTGATAACAGGTGAGCTTGCATTCTGAAAGATTGAAAGGTTAATAATATCAGGGTTAATGTACACGGAGCTCTACTTGGTTTCAATAGGGTTCTTGATTCTGGAAGGTGATAACTTGAGTAACTTGTTCCCCATTGGGGAGGTTCAGATAGCTGGCTTTTTAATTGGTGGGAAGCAACTATTTGTGATTTTGGTTGCCCTTATCATCTTGCCCACAGTTTCGTTAGACAACTTGACTTTACTTTCTTATGTATCTGCAAGTGGAGTGTTTGCTAGCTTCTGCTGTCATTATCTTATTAATATCACCTTAAACCTGCCACTAAATAAAGTGAGCTCAAAATTAGCAATATATGGTATATTGGTCAATCCCATATCCAAGTTTGCTTTGATGGCAGCACCAATTACCAATGCTTTGAAAAACTTGCTTCCAAGGAAGTATAAGAATAGATTGACCAGCATCCTGATTAGTTCTTTCTTGGTAATCAGTACTACCATTGTTGCACTTACTATTCCTTTCTTTGGGGATCTCATGTCCCTGGTTGGAGCATTTCTAAGTGCCACATCTTCTATTATGTTTCCATGCTTGTGTTACTTGAAGATTTCTGGCACTTACAAGAAATTTGGGTTTGAGAAAGTAGCCATGGCTACAATAATAATAGCAGCAATAGCAATGGGAATAACAGGGACATACACTTCGATCTCTCATGGATATAATGCATCATTTGTAAGGAAAATGCATGTAAAAAGTGCACCACATTTTGTTGGGGGTGTATGAGGGAAGAAATTAGACGAAAGAGAAATTGAGTCTATGATAATAACTTCATTTGTAATGAACAATGCAATGGTTCCTTTTTTCATGTCTTAAAATCATAATTTTTATATGGATGACTAATATCTGTTTGGTTAACTTAAATATTTCTAAAAATATTTATATATTTTTCATGATTATCAAAGAGTAAGTAATATTATTATAAGAATTTAATTATTTATCACAGTTATTTCATAAAATAGTAATGTTATTCTTGTTGCAATAGAACTTTTTTGAGGCGACACTGTACGCACATGTTTCAATTCATGTTTTTCACTAAACTAAATTAAGCAATTCTTCCATCTATTTTTATTTTTTATAATTCCCACGAAACTAAGGAATCAAAATTAAAATTAAAAACTATCAATTATGAGTCATATTTTAACGAGAGATTCTTCCATCATTTCTTATATACAATTTCAATACCATCATTCCATCAACTCAACTAATTTAACATGGAAAGCATGGGAGATGACGAGGTTAGGAGCTAAAAAACTAACTAAATCAGCATTCTATTTCGAAAAATACCACCACACGCGGCTCTTGCCACGAGCACCAAGAGCAACACCATCGATGTTGAATTTAATCCAATTGCACCGAAGGAGGATACCAATTCACTTGTTTGATTATTAGGTAAATAATAGTAGTAGAACAATTCAATTGACTGATTTATGAGGAAAATTTAAGTCTCACATTGGTTAGAGATAATACTAAAATAGAGTATATAAGTGAGGGACAATCTTCACCCTATGAGCTAACTTTTACAGTTTTTTTAGGTCCAAATTCATATTTTAAGATAGTGTCATTAAGTAATGATAAAATCAAGTTGGTCTTATTTTTTTCTAAGTACTAACTTAATGATTGTACATTTTGTTTAAGTATCATATTTTGGATAAGGTATTGTTACATTAGAATTTTAGAATAATATACATATTATGCTTATTAGTTAATATTATACTTATTATTATGTTTGTTTTAATTTATGTTTATTTTTCTATTTTTTTAAGTGGTTATTGTAATATTATGTTTGTAACAATTAGAAAATGGGTAAAAGATGAAGATTAATTATATCTTGGATAAATAGTCACTTTTTCTTTAAATGTATAGAATACTAACAAATTCGTCTCTAAATGTGTCACGTAGACTTTTTCATTAATGGACGAAAATTAATGAATGAATAGATTTGTAGCACTTTTTTCACTTTCAAAAACTAAAATTTGAATTTTCATATTTTGAAAACAAATTTATCAATATTCTACGCATTCATAAAAAAATAATTATTTATCCAATATAAATTTTAACCAGAAAGACGTAGTCACTATCGGGGGATTGACACAAAAGTCAAATTGTTTTGCTCATGGGAGACATATAAGAATAAAATCACATGATTGTGTGTTAAAGTGACTTTTCACTTTTCAGTGCCAATTACTTAAAAAAAAAAAACAGCATGGGATCCACACGTTCATGAATACTAAGTTACTAACTAAATACTCTTACAATTTTATGAGATTTTAATGTAATATATAAAAGTGTGTTAATTTAATATTTTAAACATTAAATGAATATTAATTATTAATTTTTTATTAATCAATATTAATAGTTAGTTTTTATTAAAATGTTAGTGAAGATATTCGAAAACAAAATCTAGCTCTTTTCATTTCTTTTTTCAATCCTTAATTTTTTTTTTCTCAACAATCAAGTTTATTTTATAATTTTAAGAGTGTTGTTGTGACATATAAAATGATAAGAATATAATATTTTCAAACATTGATGAAGTTTAGTTAGGCATGACAAATAATTTATATTGTACTTTTTGGAGTCTTGAATCCACTCCAACTTTGAAAGAAAATATATGCTTTGATTGGATATGAATATTGATACCAGTAATTAGGGATGGCAAAATGGGTCTGGTCCGACGGACCAGCCCATTTGGCCCACGAAAAAATGTGGGTCGTGTTGAAATTTTGAGCTCACATTCATTAAACAGGTCGGGTCAATCCGACCCACAAAAATGTGGGTTAAATGTGGGTCAGGGTCGGATTAGCAGCAACCAATAAAAAATAATAAAATATTTAATAGCTAATTAAATGAGTGACTTAATGGGAAAATGACTAAGAAGGAGTGAGTGATTTTGAATCCTTAACCCTAATACATTTTTATTTGGAACCTAATAATGAGCTATACTACATGTACAAATATGTTTTGATTGTCTTCATCATTGTAAAGCAAATTTCTAAGAATTTGTTAGGAATTAGGAGCTAATTGAAAACCATTGATAGACATGTATTCCCTGCTTGCTTTTGCTTCTATTAGGCATGTATTTTATATTAAAAATCATTGTTATAGGATTAAGTTAGTACATTATTAATTCTTAGTATAAATAATTACATTTGAATTTTTTTAATAATTTTTTTACCTTTTTTTAAAAAATATATATTTTTTAAATTTTTTAAGTGGGATGACCCGCTGGCCCACTAATTCACTTTAAAGTGGGACAGACTAGTATTTTCAGCCCACTTTACAAAAGTGGCCAGTCCAGCCCGACCTACTTTTTTAGTGGATTGGACTAGCCTGACCCATTTTTTGGTGGGCTTACCCACTTTGTCATCCCTACTAGTATTATCTAAACTTTTTAACTACCACTATTGTATATTTTTTTTATAATTTTTGTCACAACATATATATATATATATTAAATATTTATTGTTATAATTTTCAAAAATATAAATAATTAGCTTAGTGGTTAAATAACTAAATAACAAACTTAAAAAATAATTGATTTCTAGTTTTTTTTATCTTTAATTTCTCTGTTATTCATTAAATTTATATATTTTTTGAATTAAAATAAAACTAAAAATTAAGACATAATTCATTTACGAATATATAAGTAAATTAAAATTATAAAAAAGAGTGTAATAAGTTACAAGCATATATATATATATATATATATATATATATATATATATATATGAACCCCATAAAATTTGATGGGTATGGAATGAGTATTAAAATTTTAAACCAGCATCTTATTTACCTAAACCCCAACCCCTCCCATTGTTATCCCTAGGTTTAGTGTCGGAATGAAAAAAAATAATGGTTTTATATATAATTTAAAAATGGTTCAAGGAATACGAATATAATTTACTCTAATTTTATTTTACTAAAGCGCAACACATGTTTGTGACAAATGTTACATTTCTTTCACATCACTTAATTGGGAGATCTTGATGGGAACTAAAAATAAAATTTAACATTTATCATAATTTTTTTAAAAAAAGTAATGAAGACCAAACATAAAATTTAGTTGTTTATTGAGAAACAAAAACATATTAAAAGTCTCCTTTCACAAGAAGTTTCTTAATCATAATAAAAATGAAAAACATTGTTATATAGAAAATTTATCTAACTCGACAAACAACCAACATTTATTTACATGAATTCTAACTTCTTTTCATAAATGCATGTTAAATAATAGTATTAAATATATTTATTAATTTTTCAATTTTTTAAAAGAAAGTATAATTGCCAAAAGAAGTATAATTTTTATATTAAATTATAATTTTGATAATCCTTTAATTTGTAATTCATAAATTTCTTTATTTTTACCATAATTTTGATATTCAAAATTTGGAAACAATGTCATTTTAATTTATGCACAACAATCCTTAATTCTATGACTACATTATGAATACCGTGAATCTTATTATTAATAGATTTTCCAATTTATACCATTTATACTTATATATTTTAGATTTTTATATTACAGTAATGTTACATGAGTAACTTCAATTATATGTCTATGGGCATGTGCCTAACAACACAACCAACACGTCACATGCTTTCTTGGCTACACATGCGGCACACTACACACGTTTTGCACATTGTGTTTGTGAGTTCTGAAGTTTGTGATGTTTTCAATAAAAAAAAAATGGTTATTCATAAGAAAAGAGGGGACAGTGTGTATCCACATATTTCAATTCATGTTGTCCATCAAAGCAAATTAAGTAATTCTTTCACTTATTTTTTATTTTTTTATAATTTCCACAAAACTAAAGAATCAAAATTAATATTAGAAACTATCAAGAATCACATTTTAACCAGATATTCTTCTATCATTTATACAATCTCAATGCCCATTATTGCATCAACTAATTCGCATGGAGAGCATGGGTATGACGAGATTAGTAGCAAAAAAACTAACAAAATCAGCATTCTATTTTGAAAAATACCAGCATGACTGCACTCAAAGTTTCTGTTTTTGTTTTTCGATTTGTCTTATTATCTTTGATCATGTAAATGAAATAAAACATGTAAGAATTTTTTTATCGTATGTACAAAGTTTTATGTGCTAACCTTATTGTCACCATTATAAACAGAGACAAAAAATTTCTTTATTTTTAAATTTTAGAAAATAATTTTTTTTTTGTTTATTACTCATGTGAAAGCTTTGTTTACTTACTCCATATTCAATAAATATTAATGGTCAATTTATTAATTTTTTTTGTTGATAGTACGAATGGAACTTGTAATCTTTTTTTATTTCCTTCTTTGTTAACCACAAAACTAATCTTATATATCTGATATAGGTGAGCTTGCATTTGGAAAGACAGGAAGGTTAATAATATCAGGGTTAATGTACACGGAGCTCTACTCTGTTTCAATAGTGTTGTTGATTCTGGAAGGCGATAACTTGAGTAAATTGTTCCCCATTGGGGAGGTTCAGATAGCTGGCTTTTTAATTGGTGGGAAGCAACTATTTGTGATATTGGTTGCTCTTATCATCTTGCCCACAGTTTGGTTAGACAACTTGACTTTACTTTCTTATGTATCTGCAAGTGGAGTGTTTGCTTCTGCTGTCATTATCTTATCAATATCATGGACTGCAACATTTGATGGAGTTGGGTTTCATCAAAAGGGAACTCTTATTAATTGGAATGGGATCCCCACTGCTGTTAGCTTGTATGCATTTTGTTATTGTGCACATCCAGTCTTCCCCACCTTATACAATTCCATGAGAAACAAACACCAGTTCTCTAATGTAAGTGTTTTACCAAGTTACCAGTTTCATATATTTTTGGATGTGTTTT
>PYAF01000115.1:431062-462717 GCA_007407185.1 Glycine tomentella | reverse complement strand
TCGAATCAGAGATAAGTGCCACCTTATTCTATTAGTGTATGCACTTTGTGATCTTACAGTAGCTAAATTTTAGATAGATTAAAAGCAAAACACATCCAAAAATATATGAAACTGGTAACTTGGTAAAACACTTACATTAGAGAACTGGTGTTTGTTTCTCATGGAATTGTATAAGGTGGGGAAGACTGGATGTGCACAAAAACAAAATGCATACAAGCTAACAGCTGTGGGGATCTCATTCCAATTAATAAGAGTTCCCTTTTGATGAAACCCAACTCCATCAAACGTTGCAGTCCATGATATTGATAAGATGATATCAGGGTTAATGTACACGGAGCTCTACTCTGTTTCAATAGGGTTGTCTGTCTTTCCAAATGCAAGCTCACCTATATCAGATATATAAGATTAGTTTTGTGGTTAACAAAGAAGAAATAAAAAAAGATTACAAGTTCCATTCTTACTATTAACAAAAAAATTAATAAATTGACCATTAATATTTATTGATAAAAATAAAAACCAACTCACCAACATCAGGGTAGCTTCTGATATTCGAACTCTTATCCATGCATTTTTTAATCAAAATCCCTGTGTAAAACATGGCAGTGGCAATAGCAAACAAAAAAGCCAAGCTTAACTAACCCCCAGATGCGAGAGCGTACGGAGAAGAGAGTATTCCAACACCTTGGAACCAAATCCACACACAAAACATTAGCATTTTGCCGCGTTCTGTTATTTTGCTTTCTTAGAAAACAGCATATTGAGGTAACAAAAAATAAAAAAAGAACTATGTCTTTAAAACAAGTGATTAAAACATAGATTTCTCCTAGAAACTAAGTAATGTGAGAAGATACAAGATTGGTTTGATGGTTAAGAAAAAAGTAAATGATAAAAAGGTGGTGGGTCTGAATGGCATTGGCAATGGACAGACTTTATTTTTGAATGGCATTGGCAATGGACAGTAAATATATAGATTGAATTTTGTACCATGTTACTTTAATGCAATAATTGAAGTGAAGTACGATTGATGAATTGAACATGGAGTGCGTAAACAAAATTTTACATAAATTGAAATCTGTGCATACACTGTCCCCTCTTTTCTTATGAATAACCATTTTCTATAAAAAAAAGTATTTGGGATCCTTAGATATAACAATAAGATAATTAACGGTTGAGATCTTTAAGAGTGTAACATGTAGATAAAGCACCGGGTAACAACTTTTTATTTTCTCTCAGATTCATCATCTCCAAAGTCTGTTCCGTGATGAATTTCGTAAACTGAAAATACTTGGTGCTTGAAGAACTTGTGCACTACAGACAATCTATGAGGAATCAAGATTTTCTTTAAAATAAAATGAGTTTCTTATATAAGAAATATATGTTTAGCATTAAAAAATAATTATCTAACATGAATCACCTTCAATTTATCCATGTACAAAAACAAGAAAAAATAATCGCAAGAACAAGAAAAATGAACAGACATGAAAAAATACCAAGGGAAAAAAATATTAAACAAAACTAAAAAAATGTCATATCATTGCACCAAAAGTGGTTGCACGATAGAGCAACGATAGTGGCTCAAGGATTGACGTGGTTGTGTAAGCAAGCAGCGGTGGTGGCTTAAGAAGTTGTCGTGGTTGTGAGAGAGTGACACTAGTGACTCAACGGGCAGCAATGTTGGTAGTTCAACGGGCTGTGACGAATGGTGGTTGCAAAATGAAAAAGAAGGAAAAGGAAGAAGAAGTCAAGGGAATAAAAAACGACAATGGAGAAAGCTCATGGAGTTTAGAACATTGGGGGAAGGAGAATAAAGCTTCTTGAGTTGTTTGAAAATAATATTGTTTTTGTTTTTAATGATGATAGGTGTTGTGGGTGGAACTTTGGGGAATTTTTTTTTTTTTTCAAAATTGTCCGTGAATCTTACTGCACTATGGTCATTTTATAATGTGTCATTTGAAAATTATGGTTGCATATTGTTCCTTGTAAATTTGGGTGTTGATGGAATTTTGCACATAATACTTTTAGTCCTATTTTATTTTCTTGTTCTTTCATACTTCAATCTTTTTATCCTCTCTAGAATGAATCTTAATCAGTATAATTATTTGCAAAATCAACCAACACATATTAGTAAATATTCTAAAAATTCATTGAATATGTTATGTATCGACTACCACTCTGTATAAATGAAAAGTCTTCATCGTTATATTTTTTATTTCAATGTCATTGTGTTTAGCTATCTTATTATTATATAAAAATGTAAATTTTGTTACACATTTCTTTCAATATTAATTTTCTTCAATTATTCATATTTATTATTTGTATTTATAAAAGTGAAAATATGAATTAATTATTTTATTAGAATAATAATTAAATTTTAATAAAAATATAAATGTGTGAATTTTTTTATAAATTTATTGTAATTTCTTGCATTTAAAATTTATTATAAAAATTTATTATGAGTGACATAAAAAACTAATGTAAAAAATAATGTGAAAGTAAAAAAAATGATTAATTTTTTTATAAAAACCATATAAACATTCCAAATGGAGATCCTAGGCGGATCTGATTTCTTCACGATGGTGCTTGCAACTTTACTCTCCAGGTAGTTCATCCTCCATTGCAAAGCTAAGCCCAAAACCTTCCTTTGACCCAGTTCCTGCTCTGATTTGTGCGTGTTGGCATCATATCACATTTTTCATTTCACCATTCCAGCGTCTTGAAGAGGATCAAAGAAGTGTTTGAAAAGTATGAAAACGAATTTTAATCCAAATTAAAACCGGAAACCAAATGAAAATCATATTTCTAAGATTTCTGTGATTTAAAACGTTTTGTTCCGTGTCAAGATGACAGTAAATAGTCGGGTTTTCATCTGGGTCGTAACCGGATCTAAAGACGATTAAAACGTACTTAGTTACTATACTTTATAAAATTTTTGTGACGCAACTCATTAAGTTCATGTCAATACGTTGTAGTGGTAAGTCTATATTTTAGTATGTCGCAGGCGAGGGTTTGATCCCACAGCTTACCATTTCATTTTATGCGGTTATTTTGGTTAGCAAAAAAGAAAAAAAATAATGGATACGCCAAAATTTAAAAAAAAAAAAAAAAAAACTGAGAGTTGAACCCAAGCAAGTTACTAGGCTTTGACAAGAAACAGTCACCACTACAAAATCAATATGGTATACTTTACAACAGCTATACAAAGGTTGGTACAATAACTCAGGAGGTCCAGGACTTGCATGCTGGAATCCGTCTGAGTTCAGTCAAATCGAGTTTTCTTGCTATAGTCAAGTTGGCATTAGATGGATATACTGATGAGTTCGAAATTATTTAATTGTCATGCTTACTTTTTGTCGTTTGAAACTATACGTCCGCACAGACAAAATATTAGTTAAAGAAATGTTAAAGTGATCGATATCTAATGGTACTAAACTCGTTTTCTTTAAATTAAATTTTGGATTTAAGTGAATTTTATAAATGGAAAAAATATGATTAAAAAAGAAGACTTCATTAAAAGTGATCTATAAGATTTTTTAACAAAGGTTAATCATCCGTAAAATTAGTGAATGAAATTGAATGCACTTTGTGTGTGTTAGGTTGAAAGTTTTCTTCTTTGTTCTTAGTTTAGAACTTCTTGTTTCTTATCAATAGTTCCTGAGCTATTGTGGTGATTCTTGCAAGACTTATTAGAATTTCTATTCTATGGTGTCAATTCAAATCCGTTTCTAATCCTTTTCCACTGATCCATTTCTTAAAACACAAACCTAAAAAGTTTTCTTAAAAAACAGAGCATTTCATACTCTGTTTTTCTTTCAATTGAAGAATTGATTTCATTGCAAGGAAGATCGAGGCAAACAGGACTTGATTCAAATCAGGAGTCCATCATCTCATGATATCTAAAAACATTAGTAAAAAAAATTGTTGGGATGCATAGAGTGTGTTTTCCTATAATTTTTAAAATGAATTCTCATGATTTTTAATAGGAAAAATAGTTATTTTCGTTCTTAATTGCGTAGAACATTGACAAATTCGTCATCGAAAGATGAAAATTCAAATTTTAGTTCCCAAAAGTGAAAAAAGTACAACAAATTCATTCATTCTTTAAATTTCATATGTTATTATTAACGAAAGAGCCTAAGTGTCACAAAGAAACTAAAAGGTCACAAAAATAATTGTTAACATGACTCTTGAATATATTAGACAAAAATGTCAATAAGTTTTCATGAGACCATATTATCATTAAATTCGCATTTGACTAATTTACCATGTCCTAAATTTTGTTTCATTTAAAGAGAAAATATAATTTAATTTTCATCTTTCTCATCTTTTTTTTATTGTTGTAAGTATAAAATTCCAATCCATTTTCTTCAGTTGAATGATATTGAGATGCATAACAAAAGTAGGAATGTTCTGTATGACCTACTATTTTATTTCTTCAAGACTATTGCGTACGTTGCTTATTGCTTATAAGAGGTAGGGAAGGGTTGCTGTTAGTCTTTTCATTTAAATACGTACGAACATGATTCACATCATATTAACTATGCAACGGTGCTTATATAAATAATTGTGTAATTTGTTCTAATAAAAAAAAGTAAAACAACAACACCTGATATTAAGCCACTCACATATATATATATATATATATATATATATATATTTATATAAGCATTTACATTGAAAATATTCTTAAAGAACTAGCAAACAGTCTCTAGGTGTCGCATGACAAAGAAAATTTGAACTCACATTAATGTTCAGAATCTTAACTACTTATATACTTAAAAAAATGACTAAACATATGCAAACTAATACTTTGAATGTGTTTGGTAAAAATTTTGGGAAATTTATAAACTTTTTATAATAACTTTTAAGTTATTTTAACAAAAATATATTTAATTAAAAAATCATTACGAAATCCCATTGAGGAGTCGATTTGGGAAACCCAACTGCTCCATGACAAAGTAAATTGTGGCATGCATATTATGTATAAAGGATAATGATATTTGGACATCCTCTAGCTTCTAACAAACACTTATGTGATATTGACATCTTTCTCAATTTCTTTCTTTTTATTATATCATATTTTCTATAAATGTATTATTTTTATCTTTTTTTTTTCTTTATAAATATTGATGGGCATTTTAGATGTCCATCAAACGTTATCCTTTAATAAGTAAATTTGAGAGTGTGTCATTCTGAAAAAAATAAATTGGATAAAGTATGGCGGTGTGATAAAGAAAAGTCTTAAAACACCATGAAACTCACACGAACATGCATGCTTAGTGCGGTAGTGCCTCATTTGTTACTCAAAACACGAAACAAAGGTAAAAAAAATGTAGGTTGAGTTTTATAAGAGTTAAATATAATTCATTTATATGATATTAACATATTTTTAAGATTTAATTTAACAGTAAATTTTGTTTTTAATTGATAAATGCTAATAATTAGTATGCTATGTTAGTAGAAAAATTTAAAATCATAATCTTTTTGTCACTCTAACCTTTATATCCTTCCTCCAATCACCTTATGACTCCCTAACCATTATCGTAACTTATTTAAAAGTCCATTTTATGGTAAGACTTTTGAATAAGACATCAGTTCGTTCATGTTTCAAAAAGTTTATTAGCATGAATTTATATGTAAGACAACATGTTTATATATAAATGCAAATAGATGTATGATTTTAATAAATTATAAATATTAATATAATAATACTTCTAAAAATTATTATTTATTAAAATAGATAAACTCCAGTAGTATGACTGTTTTTTTTTGCGCATAAAAAAGGCTTTTAAATTACCTAAACTTAATCTTTTTAATCAAATCGATTGTTGTAAAAGACTTGACTTAGTTTATTTCTCACAAAAGGCGGGTCAGTCCTGATATAAGATAAACCATAGTCCTTCTAGTTCATGCAGTGAAAATTTTAAAAGATTTTGTAACATCCAGCATTTATTTTCATTTTCAAAACATATTTTTTCTATTAAATAAGCAAAACAAAATACTGTACGTACACTTATTAAGAAAATTAGTTAATTTAATTGAATTGTATCACTTTTAATTAAAAAATAAATATTTTTCTTAAACTATTTTTAATTAAAACTTCATATCAAGCACGCATATAAAAAATCAACGAAAATAATTTTATTATATAAAATATAAATAATTAAGATTTAGATATATTTGAGACATATATTTTTTAGCTTTTGATTTCACAATTCATTTACATATGCCCATATTCGTCTAATAAATGCTAAATATACTGAAGCTTTCTTTTGTGCTTTTGTGTGGAACAAAGTTTTGTTTGTTAGGTAAATCACAAGGTTATATTAATGTGGCCCATATTGACAGCAAAAGTTGTTGAATTGTGTATTATCTTCAACGTTTTAGTTACTGCAAGAAAGTGAATTCTGGTAGAAAATGATTGTATTTAGGGCAGTTCCGCCAGCAACTTCATTCCACCCCACGTATCAAACCTTTAAGATTGCAAACTTCTGCTTATTGCAAAAAAAAAAAAATCCAACTTTTTCCATCAATCTCTCTACCGTTTTTGTTCAAATGTCAGAAAAACTTTGGTACTTGAATGAGCCTTTGCTACACGAGTGGGAGCATCGTGAGGTCGGGCATGCCACAGATGAGGAGAAAGTCATAGCCTCACATCCTTCTACAGAAAATACTGCATCCTTCTTTCGCACCTGTCTTAATGGACTCAATGCAATATCAGGTTTTCATAATCTACAACACGTGAACTTCCATTACATATTCAGATTCAGAGAGAAATCTATGTTTAATTCAGTTTATTTTAAAGAGAAAATTAAATTCTATTTTCATTTTTGTTACCTAAACCTAAAGATGATGTTTTGCACGTGGATTTGGTTTTACAGGCGTCGGCATACTCTCAGTTCCATATGCTCTTGCATCTGGGGGCTGGTTAAGCTTGGTTCTTCTGTTTGCTATTGCTGCTACAGCGTTTTACACAGGCATGTTGATTAAAAGATGCATGGATAAGTATTCGAACATTAGAACCTACCCTGATATAGGTGAACTTGCATTTGGAAAGACAGGAAGGCTAATAGTATCAGTGTCCATGTACACCGAGCTCTACTTAGTTTCAATAGGGTTCTTGATTCTTGAAGGCGATAACTTGAGTAACTTATTCCCCATTGGGGATGTTCAGATAGCTGGCTTAGCAATTGGTGGGAAGCAATTCTTTGTGATATTGGTTTCTCTTATCATCTTGCCCACAGTTTGGTTGGATAACTTGAGTCTACTTTCTTATGTATCTGCAAGTGGAGTGTTTGCTTCTGCTGCCATCATTCTCTCAATATCGTGGACTGCAACTTTTGATGGAGTTGGTTTTCATCAAAAGGGAACTTTTGTTAATTGGAACGGAATCCCCACAGCTGTTAGCTTATGTGCCTTTTGTTATTGTGCACATCCTGTCTTTCCTACCTTGTACAATTCCATGACAAACAAACACCAATTCTCTAATGTAAGTGTTTTACCAAATTCACATATTTGGATGTGTTTAATTTGCTTCTAATATCTGGAATTTTGCTCCTCTAAAATGACAAAGTGCATGCACTAATCAAATAAGGTAGTGCTTATGCTTGATTTGAATTAGTGCGGTTAATTTAATCTTGTTTTAGTAAAGAGTGGATGTATTTCTTAGTTTTTGTCTCTAATGAATTTTATTTTTCTTTTCTAGGTCCTACTTCTATGCTTTCTCTTAACCACTGCAGGTTATGCATGCATGGCTATAATTGGTTATCTAATGTTTGGTGCTGACGTTGAATCACAAATAACATTAAACCTGCCACTGAACAAAGTTAGCTCAAAATTAGCAATATATATTACCTTGGTCAATCCCATATCCAAGTATGCTTTGATGGCAACTCCAATTACCAATGCTTTGAAAGACTTGCTTCCAAGTATGTACAAGAATAGAGTGACCAACATCTTAGTGAGCACTGTCATGGTAATTGGTACTACCATTGTTGCCCTTGCTGTTCCTTTCTATGGCTATCTCATGTCCCTGGTTGGAGCGTTTCTAAGTGTCACGGCCTCTATTTTGCTTCCATGTTTGTGCTACTTGACGATTTCAGGCAGTTACAGGAGATTTGACGGTGAGACAGTAATCATAGTAATAATAATAATAGCAGCTATAGCAATGGGAATATCAGGGAGCTACAACTCTGTCATGGAAATAGTCCACCAATTGTAATTGACAATGCAGTGGTCCATTCTTACGACCAAAAAACTCCTCAAAAAAAGATTTTTTTTCCCTCATGAGATGGTATGTATCTTAAGTGGAAAAAAGAGGTAAAAAACCAATGAGACAGTTTGTGATAGTAATAGTCGGTGAATATGAAAAAGAAAAGGATCTGAAAAGATTAAAAAAAGGGTGTAAAAATGGATGTCTACTAAGCGGTAAACAAATGCTCGACAAAGGGAATATAATTCTGTTAGTTGAATATGTATGTGAATTGGTGTAAGTTTTTTAATATTTATTTGATTGTTTTGTTAGAACAAAGACACTTAAGTCAATTCAGTTTACTTGGTATAACTTTTACAAGTCATGTATTATATATGAAATTAGTCTCTAATATAATGAGTTGTGGGACACTCATAATTCAAGAGTGTAAATCAACAACACATTTTAAAATTAGAAGGAGTTTCACAATGAAAATGGTAAAAAAGACATGCATAAGCAAGATAATAATAGAACTAAAGAGTTAACTATCTTAGCACCTCAATCACTATATATCGATCCCTGCAACACCCTCAAATATATTAATCAAAGCAAAAAAAGAGATCAAGGAACAACATGGGGGCAAAACCAAACCCATGCAAACAATTATCTAAATCTAAAATTGGGAAGACCAATACTATTTCTAATTATGAACTCCTCCCTTAAGAAAGCATGGAGAGATTTACCCCAAACAAAATCCAGTATGTTATAGACAGTGAGAGACGACACTGTATGCACATGTTTCAATTCATGTTTTTCACTAAAGTAAATTAAGCAATTCTTCAACCTATTTTTATTTTTGTATAATTTTCACGAAACTAAAAAGTCAAAATTAAAATTAAAAACTATCAATAATGAGTCACATTTTAACCAGAGATTCTTCTATCATTTCTTATATACAATTTCAATGGTCATCATTGCATCAACAAATTCAGCATGGAGAACTTGGGAGATGACGAGGTTAGTAGATAAAAAATTAACTAAATCAGCATTCTATTTAGAAAAATATCACCACACGCGGCTCTGTCACGAGCCCATCGGTGTTGAATTTAATTCAATTGCACCAAAAAGGATACCAATTCACTTGTTTGATTATCAGGTAAATAATAGTAGTAGAACAATTCAATTGACTGATCAATTATGAAATTCAATTAATAAGAATTGTGGTTTACAAACTCATAACGCTGGAAGGGACAAATTACCGACACCAGATACATGAAAAATAAAAGAGTAAATTTTTTTACAATTAAGAATTCTCCTTGTGATGTTATTCACGTTCTTTCCTATCCTCTGAAGACTATTCTAATTTCGAATCCCACTTCTCATTTCTCTGTTTATAACCAATGTTCTATCTTAAGGCGCTGAGTCCAGCATGACTGCTCTCAAAGTTTTCTATTTTTGCTTTTCGATTTCTCTTATTATCTTTGTTCATGTAAATTAAATAAAAACATGCAAGAATTTTTGATAGCCTGTTCAAAGTTTTAGGTGCTAACTTTCTTGTCACCATTATAAACTGAGACAAAAAATACATGTAATATAAATTGGTTAAATAGTCATTTTCGTCTCTAAATATGTAGAGCGCTGAAAAAATTGTTTCTGAAAGATGAAAATTCAAATTTTAACTTCCGAAAGTGGAAAAAATGTGACAAATTCATTCATAGATTAACTCCCGCTTGTTACGTTAATGAAAAAGCCTGCGTGACAAATTCAGAGACGAATTTGTCAGAGCTTTACACATCCAAGGACGAAAATGAATATTTACCTCAAATATAATTTAATCTTCATCTGCCCATTGTTTAATCGTCGCAAGCATAACGTTAGAATAAACACTTAAAAATTTGGAAATAATCATAAGTTAGAACAAATATAATAATAAACATAAAATTAATTAATAAGCATAATTTGTATGTTGTTATTAAATTTCTATTATGACAATATTAGATCATGACAAAATCAAGTTGGGTATCATTTTTTTGTAACGATTAACTTAATTTTGTTTGAGTTTCATATTTTGAATAAGATACTATCACAAAATTTAATTGTTTATTAAGAAAAAAAACATATTAAAAGTCTCCTTTGACAACAATTTTCTTTATCATAATAAAAATGAAAACATTGTTATAGGAAATTTATCTAACTCGACAAACATTTGTTATCATGAATTCTAACTTCTTTTCATAAATGGGTTCAATAATAGTATTGAATATATATATTTTTAATTTTTCAATTTTTTAAAAGAATGTATAATTGCAAAAAAAGTATAATTTTTTATATTAAATTATAATTTGTTGATAATCCTTTAACTTGTAATTCATAATTTTTTTATATTTTTTCCGCAATTTTGATATTCAAATTTTATAAAATAAACAATTTTTTATTTATTACTCAACTTTGAAAAAACAATGTTTTGTTCGTTAGGTAAATGACAACCTCACAATGTTTTTATGTGGTCTATATATTGAACTTGCCATAATCGTATTCTCAACATTTCAGTTACTCCAAGAAAGTAAATTATGATACAAAATTTAATGTATTTAACCATAGCAACAGTTCAGTTACCAATTTCAATTGACCCAACAAATTAAAACCATTGAGATTTGCAAACTTTTGCTTGTTGCAAACAATTCAACTTTTTTCATCAATCTCTGTATTTATTTTTGTTCAAATGTCTGAAATTTTTTCTCATAATTCCTCCTTGAATGTGTCTCGTTACCCAAGTCGGGGAATGCTGAAGACGAGGATAATGTAAAAAGTACAACACATTTTGTTGGAATGTATGAAGGGAAGAAATTAGATGAAAGAGAAATTGAATCTATGATAATAATTCCATTTGTAATGAACAATGCAATTATTCCTTTTTTTTTTATGTTTTCGTGTTATTAGTATAAATATTCATTAATTTTGTTACAGATTTAAAAAAAAAATATGATTGATCAAGTTTAGGAGGCGTTTATTACAAGAAAAGTTTTTTATGTCTTAGAAAATCATAATTTTTATGTGGATGACTAATATCTGTTTGGTTAATTAAATTAATCACAGGTTTTGCACTGGGCTTAAATTGTTTGGTTTTTTATCTACAGGTATTAGGTTCCAGAAGAAAAAAAAAACAAGTTCCTACGGAAATATCAAATCCAATTACACGGCACAGTAGGCTGCTTATCTTATCATTTTCTTTAATTACAAAATTTATGTAATGATGTCATACCCTAATTTTATTCGGGTAAATTAAAAAATGATGATAAAAAAATGAATGATAAAAAAAGAGAGAAAATAAAGAAAAGAAAAGGAAATGGAAATAATAATAACAAGTATTAAAAAAAAAAGGATAACAAAAATACATAAATAAATAATATGTAAAAAAAAGAAAAGAAATAAAATAGTAAAGAGCAAAAAAAAAAAAAAGGTAACAAAATGAAAAACAAGGCACCAAAGAGCAAAAAGAAAGGAAAATGGGCCATAAGGCCCATTAGGTCACAAAAGCCAACGTAAAAGGCAAATAAATGCATGGAAGCAATAGGCAAAGGAAGAAAAGAATTGGCTGAAAAAGGGACGGGGGGGACACGGATCCCGGCGCACAGAAATTAACCACTCTGGTAGTGACATTTGGCGCCGTCATAGGAGTCCATGAGGTAACCTTTTTTTTTCTCCCTCATTCTTACGTTTATCTTCTTCTTTCTCTTCTCCATGTTTTTTTTTCTTTTCTTCTCTCATTCTCCATTTTTGATTTGTTGTTTTCTTAATCGATTCATGCCTTTATGTAATCATTCTTCCTTAGTTTGATTTTCTTGCTATTAAGTGTTTTTTTTTCCTTACCTTTGCTCTTTTGGCCATCTCCTTTCCCATGATTTTTGTTTTTTAAGCCATCACCACTCCGGCTCCGGCCACCACCGTGAGCCACCACTGCAAGCCACCACCGCCGGAAGCCACAACCACCAACCACCACACACCACCACATGAACCACTTCACATGCACCCTCTCATAAAATCTCCATGGAAGTTTTCTTCCAATTTTCGCAAACTGCAGTGGCTGCTGTGTCCAGCAGTGGAGATTACGGATTGGGCCGGGTCCCCTTGACCCAGTCGACCTTTAAAAAAAAAATTGCTTTTCGCACCTCAGATTCTCATAAGTTCACCCCCTTTCCTTTTTTAATTATTATTGGGCCTAGCACAACACGGAAAAATAAAAATAAAAATAAAATAATATACTGTTTGCACCACCCTTTTCATAGTTGCACACCCCTCAGCAGTTGGGCCTAGCTCACTTTGTAGTAGTACATATAATGCTGTTTACACCCATATTCATAAATGCACCTATATCTGCTGGGCCTAGCCCATTTGTGTGATTTAATATGAATTGCTTTTTGCACCTCCAATCATTACTGTATGCACCCCTAATCTGTTGGATTTGGCCCATTTTGTAATTAAATAATTGCTGCTGATTGCATCCCTGTCCTTACTGTATACACCCCTTGTTACTAAGTGTACTCCCCACTTCTATTCTATCCTTTTCTATTTCTATTTTATTTATTTGATTACGTAATGTTATGTATTTATTTAGTACTTGCTTATGTTTCATGCACTCCATGCTGGGTCTCCGACTCGCTTGGTAGTGTTTCAATAAAACGTGGTATGTTTCGTGCACACCATGCTGGGTCTCCGACTCGCTTGGTAATGTTTCAATAACACGTTGATAGATTTTGCACTCTGTGCTGGGTCTCCGACTTGCTTGGTAATGTTTCAATAATACGTGGACAGATTTTGTGAAAATCATGCTGGGTCTCCGACTTGCTTGATTTCATAGAGTTTACCGCAAAACCAAAATATTTTCTAAAAAACTACAAACACTCAAATGAAAGACCACTCAACCCTCCTTTTTCTCAAATTTACATATTACTCAAGATTGCTTCAAGGTCCAACGCCTTAAGCGATTCTCCGATTTTTCTTCAAAATCAACGTCGTTTCAAGGTTCAACGCCTTAACGACTCTTTTTCATGCAATTGAAACAAAAATTTCAAAAAAAGATAAAATCAATCCAATGCAAGCTCTTTTCAAAAACAAAGAACTACGTAAGTCTGATTTCCTCATTGCACTTGGGGATACGTAGGAGCGAGGGCAAACCCCTTGTCGACCCAAAAAAAAATAAATAAATATAAAATCTTCTCTTTTCTAAAAGATAAAAATTTGATTTTCTTTTGTAAATAAACAAAAATAAAGCAAACATCATTCATGTTCTTAAGGAAAGATAAATAATTTAAAAAGTCACTTTATTTGTCACACACTCGATTAAAGGCTGCCGCCTTCGTGACGGACGCGTGGGGTGCTAACACCTTCCCCGTGCATAAACGACTCCCGAATCCTTTTTTCTCTAAACTTATCTTTTGGTTTTTCCGACGTTTTCCTTAAATAAACGTTGGTGGCGACTCCCCTTTAGTTTTCTCATTTATTTGGGAAAATTCTCATTCTTTTTTTTTTTATCGCCGTCCCCGTTGTGGCCGGATAGGTTGCGACAAATGATTTTATGTTTATTTTTTATAAATATTATACATTTCTTTTCAATGAATTTTTTTTTATAACTTTGAATGGTTTCTTCAAAATCACGTTCCTAAACATACTTTAAAATGACAGATAATTTTATCTTTTCATGTGGATGATAGTAGGTATATGTTTTTGTGCATTATAACAAATTTGCTGTATCAAATATCAATTTTAATGTGGATTACTTATTGTAAATTTATAAAATGTCTTAATTGTCTCAGAATAATTAAAAAAAGTAAAATAATTGTCTGTTATTAATTTTTTTCTCAAGGTTTTTTGTGTGTGAGAGAGAGCACTTTTTATTCTTTAAGTAATAAGGAAAATTTGGAAAGGAAAATGAAAAAACAATAAAACGCAAACTTTTAATATGTGAGTTGTTATCATTATTGTATCTCGTTCTAATCTCATATGAGTATCTGAATTCTTAAGTAAGGTATAAATATCTCTTAATAAGATATAATTTTACTTAAAACTATCTTAACTAAATGCACATACATCATTAGATTTTTTGAATTTAATAATGAGATTTTAGTTAAAATTTAGACCCAAACAAGGCCATCTTAGTTTCTGCAAAAAAAAATCCTTAATCCTTGGACTACCATTATGAATATTCTGAATCTTATTATTAACATATTTTTCTAATTTATACCATTTATACATTATATAAAAAAAACATGTATATATTTTAGATTTCTTTTATAATAATGTTACGTGGATCTATTTTGGTGTAACTTCAATTATGTGTCATGTCATGTGTCTAACAAATATCAAAAGAATGTTGGAGTAAATTTGATATAACTAATCACATTACATGTGTTCAATTCGTGTTTTTTACTAAAGTAAATTAAGTAATTTTTTCACTTTTTTTATTTTTTTTATAATTTCCAGAAAACAAAAGAGTCAAAATTAAAATTAGAAACTATCAATAATGAGTCACATTTTAACCAGAGATTCTTCTATCATTTCTTTTATACAATTTCAATGATCATCATTGCATCAACAAATTCAACATGGAGAGCATGGGAGATGACAAGGTTAGTAGCAAAAAAACTAAATAAATCAGCATTTTATTTCGAAAAATACCACCAGACGCGTCTCTGTCACGAGCACCAAGAGCAACACCATCGGTGTTGAATTTAATCCAATTGCACCGAAGAGGATACCAATTCACTTGTTTGATTATCAGGTAAATAATAGTAATAGAACAATTCAATTGCTTGATCAAATATGAAATTCAATTAATAAGAAGTGTGGTTTACAAGAAAAATTATATCATAACGATGGAAGGGATAGATTATCGACACCAGATACATGAAAAATAAAAGAGTAAATTATTTTACAATTAAGAATTCTCCTTGTGATGTTATTCACCTTCTTTCCTATCCTCTGAAGCTCTCTCAAGTCATTCTCTCGTTAAGATTATTCTAATTTTGAATAGAGTAAAAGATACCCTTAACTTCCACTTCTCATTTTCTATTTAATTATAACCAACGTTTTATCTTAAGGCTATTTTTGTTTTTCAATTTCTCTTATTATCTTTGTTCATGTAAATGAAATAAAACATGTAAGAAGTTTTGATAGTTTGTACAAAGTTTTAGGTGCTAACATTGTTGTCACCATTATAAACAGAGAAAAAAAAACATGTAATATAAATTTTAACCAGGAAGATGTAGTCACTATTTGGGGATCAACACAAAAGTCAAATTGTTTCGCTCATGGGATATAAGAATGAAATATCGTGATTGTGGGTTACAATGACTTTTCACTTTTCAGTGTCAATTATTACTTAAAAAAAACAGCACGAGACCCACGCGTCCATGAATAGTAAGTTACTAATTTCAGCTTAAATTATACTAATCATTCTTAGAATTTAACGAGATTTTAATGTAATATATAAAGTGTGTTAATTTAATATTTTAAACATTAAATGAATATTAATTATTAATTTTATTTATGAATATTAATTATTAATTTTTATTTGTGAATATTAATTATTAGTTTTCATTAAAATGTTTGTGAAGATATTCAAAAACAAAATCTCTTTTCAACTTTTTTCAAACGAATAAAACATTATTTTTTCACACTTGAATAATAAATACAAAATTGTTTATTTTCTAAAATTTAAATATCAAATTGCAGAAAAAAATAAATAAATTTGTAATTCATAAATTTCTTTATTTTTTCCATAATTTTGATATTCAAATTTTAGAAAATAAATAATAATTATTTATTACTCAATTATGAAAGAACAATGTTTGGTTCGTTTGTAAATGTCAATCTAGGTTTTCTTATTTGGTTCATATTTAACTGGTAAATTCAATGTATTTAATTAAAATAGTTCAGTTATCAATTTCAATCTATCCTTTTTACAAATAATCTAACCTTTTTTCATCAATCTCTATTTATTTTTATTGAAATGTTTGAAATTTTTTTTCCTAGAAATCATCCTTAAAGGTGTCTTTGTTAAGACTATGAGGAAGTCACATACTCTTATCCTTCTAAAAAATAAATAAGAGATTGATGAAAAAAGTTGGATTATGTGTTACAAGCTAAAGTTTGCAAATCTCAAAGACTTGATTTGTGGGTGGATTGAAGTTGATAATTAAAATGCTGTAATTAAATACATTCAATATTGTACCATAATTTACTTTTGCAGCAATTGAAACGTTAAGAATAGGATTATGGCCAATTCAATATGAATCACATAAAAAAATCTTGCCAGATTGTCATTTACCAAACTAATAAAACCTTGTTCTTTCACACTTAAATAATAAATACAAAATTATTTATTTTCTAAAATTTAAATATCAAATTGCGGAAAAATAAAGAAGTGAATTTGTAATTCATAAATTTCTTTATTTTTTCTGTATTTTTGATATTCAAATTTTAGAAAATAAATAATATTTATTTATTACTCAATTATGAAAGAACAAAAAGTTTGGTTTGTTTGTAAATATCATCCTCATAAGGTTTTCCTATGTGGTCCATATTTAACTAGTCATAATTATATTCTCTAACATTTCACTTATTGCAAAAATATAAATTATGGTACAAAATTCAATGTATTTAATTAAAACAGTTCAGTTATCAATTTCAATTTACCCATAAATCAAATCTTTGAGATTTGCAAATTTTACTTGTTACAAATAATCTAACTTTTTTCCATCAATCTCTGTATTTATTTTTGTTCAAATGTTTGAAAATTTTTCCTATAAATCATCTTTAAAGGTGTCTTTGTTAGTCAAGCTAGGACATGAGGAAGACGAGGAGGAAGTGACAAATTCTTATCTTTATACAAAATTGTTTATTTTCTAAAATTTAAATATTAAATTGCAGAAAAATAAAGAAATAAATTTTGTAATTCATAATTTTTTTTTATTTTTTCCGTAATTTTGATATTCAAATTTTAGAAAATAAATAATATTTATTTATTACTCAATTGTGAAAGATCAAAGTTTTGTTCGATTGTAAATGTCAACCTCAAGGTTTTTTTAATATGGTCAATATTGAATTGGTCATAATCGTATTCTCAACATTTCAACAAAAATGAATACAGAAATTGATGAAAAAAAGTTGGATTGTTTGCAACAAGCAGAAGTTGACTAAATCGCTTAGGTTTGATTTTTATGGATGGATTAAAGTTTGTAATTGACCTGTTCTAATTAAATTTTCTACCATAATTTACTTTCTTGCAGTACCTGAAATGTACAAGAACGTACACCTGTTATCATCCACATGAGAGATAAAATTATTTGTCATTTTAAAATATATATAAGAATGTGATTTTGAAGAAACCCTCGAAAGTTAAAATTTTGTTTTTCATTGAAGAGAAATGTATAATATTTATAAAAAATAAACAAAAATTCATTGCATAAATTTTGAATTAAAGAAAATGATAAGATAATAAGACTAGTGTGTCCTGTAATTGGATTTGATATTTCCAAAGGAACTTGTATTTTTTTCTTCTGAAACCTAATACGTGTAGATCAAAAACCAATCAATTTAAGCCTAATGCAAAAGGTGTGATTAGTCAAGCTCAAAGACTTAATTGTTACATAAGTTATCTTTTTTATATAAATTTAAATTAATGATGTATAAATTACTTTATAGTAATTAATATGATTATCTTGATAAATAGTAACTTGTATCCAGTTAATTTAATTTTAATTAAAAAAGATAATGTGTACTATTAAAGTGGGGGCGACTGATAATATTTTATCATATTATGTAATACAATCTTAAAGATATTTTATATTATGCAATGCAATCTTAAAGATATTTTATATTATGTAATGCAATCTTAAAAGTATTTTATATTATGCAATGCAATCTTAAAAATATTTTATCCTATTTTTGAATACAATATTAAAAAATATTCTATCTTATTTTTGAATGCAATCTTAAAAAATATTTTATCTTATTATGCAATGTAATCTTAAAGATATTCTATTATATTATGTAAAGTAATCTTATAAATATTTTATCCTATTTTTTTATGTAATATTACAAAATATTATATTCTATTTTTGAAACCTAAAAATAAGATAAGATGAGATGATTATGGACTGAACTTCATTTGATCCACACATTTATAATACCACACTTTTTTTTATTATCAAACTATTTTTTTAAAATTTTTAATATATATATATATATATATATATATATATAAATAATAAAATTTATATTAATTAAATTTTAGGAGGACCGTTTGGCCCACCCTATCCCCCCTCCGTCCACCTATGGCGCTAGGCTGTTCCTCTTTGAAGATGACACTTAACTTTGTTAGGTATGTGACAAGACGACATTAGTTGTTGAATTGAGTCATTTTAAACATGGTAGGAAAGTGAAGTCAGGTAGAAAATGTAATGTATTTACTATTTTTAAGGTAGTTCTAGTTCCGCGAACAACTTCAATCAAACCCCTAAGTATATATCCACTGAGATATGCAAACTTCTGCTTATTGCAAAAAATACTACTTTTTTTTCTTTCTATAAACCTCTATTTATATATATATATATATACACGATTTTGTTCAAATGTCAGAAGAACTTTCGTACAGATCATCCTTAGATGTTCCTTTACTACCCGAGGGGAATCACCATGATGAGGAGAAAGCCAATATAGCCTCTCATCATTCTACTAAAAATACTGCATCCCTCTTTGGCACCTGCCTTAATGGACTCAATGCAATATCAGGTTTCATTTTCTACGACACATCATGCACTTCATTTAGTTATTCAAAGAAAAATTTACGGAGTATTCAGCTCACTTTAAAGAAATAATTCTGTTTTTCTTTGTTACGTCATCCTCAAGGCTCAAGATCCTGTTTCCTGTTAAAACAGAAACTTATATAATGTTAGGCTAACTAATGTTTTCGGCATGTGGTTTTGGCTTTGGTTATCAGGTATTGGCATACTGTCAGTTCCATATGCTCTTGCATCTGGAGGATGGTTAAGCTTGGTTCTTCTGTTTGCTATTGCCGCTGCAGCATTTTACACAGGCATGTTGATTAAAAGATGCATGGATAAGAATTCGGATATTAGAACCTACCCTGATATAGGTGAGCTTGCATTTGGAAAGATAGGAAGGCTAATAATATCAGTGTCCATGTACACCGAGCTCTACTTGGTTTCAATAGGGTTCTTGATACTAGAAGGTGATAACTTGAGTAACTTATTCCCCATTGGGGAGGTTCAGATAGCTGGCTTTGCAATTGGTGGGAAGCAACTATTTGTGATATTGGTTACCCTTGTCATCTTGCCCACAGTTTGGTTGGATAACTTGAGTCTACTTTCTTATATATCCGCAAGTGGAGTGTTTGCTTCTGCTGTCATAATCCTATCAATATCATGGACTGCAACATTTGATGGAGTTGGTTTTCATCAAAAGGGAACTTTTGTTAATTGGAATGGGATCCCCAGAGCTGTTAGTTTGTATGCCTTTTGTTATTGTGCACATCCGGTCTTCCCCACCTTGTATAATTCCATGACAAACAAACATCAGTTCTCTAGTGTAAGTGACATATTTTCTATATGTATTTTGCTTTAAATCTATGGAATTTAATTCCTGATCTAAAATGACTAATTGCATACACTAATGAAATAAGATAACTTATAGAATTGACATAGTTATATAATTAGATTCTCCTGCATTTATATGAGTGAGAATGATTTATTTAATGAGAGTAATTTCTAATTTAGTATATTAAAAACATCTCTCATCTCTAAAATCCACGAAGAAAAAAAAAAAGAAAACTAATGAAATAAGGTGAAACTTTTTTCTTTGATTTGATTGAGCATGATTGCCATCGGTGAACTGTTTTTTTCCGAAAAATAATTGTTTCCAGGTGGTAAATTTAATCTTTTTTAGGTAAAGAGTGGATGTATATTTGACTTTCTTACTTTTTTTTTCCTATAATGAATTTGATTTTTCTTAACATTGCAGGTCCTATTTGTGTGTTTTTTGCTAGCCACGGCTGGTTATGCCTCCATGGCTATAATTGGTTACCTAATGTTTGGCCCAAATGTTGAATCACAAGTCACATTGAATCTGCCACTAAACAAAGTAAGCTCAAAATTAGCAATATATACTACCTTGGTCAATCCCATATCCAAATTTGCTTTGATGGTGACACCGATTACCAATGCTTTGAAAGACTTGCTCCCGAGTTCGTACAGGAATAGAGTGACCAGCATCTTAGTCAGCACTGTCTTGGTAATCAGCACTTCCATTGTTGCCCTAACTGTTCCTTTCTTTGGAGATCTCATGTCCCTGGTTGGAGCGTTTCTAAGTGTCACAGCTTCTATCCTGCTTCCATGTTTATGCTACTTGAAGATTTCAGGCACATATAGGAAATTTGGGTATGAGGTTGTAGCCATAGTAGTAATAATAATAGCAGGTATAGTAATGGGAATATCTGGTACATACACCTCTGTCATGGAGATAGTACACCATTTGTAATGGGTAATGCAGTGGTGCATTCTATTGAGTGCGAATTTCCTAAAATAAAGAAGATTTTCTCACATCCACTAGAGTATTTATTATATCTTATAAGAACAGATGAAGAACTAAGTCATATCAAATTGATATGGTTGGTGAATATGAAAAAGAAAAAGATGGATAAAAAGTGGTGTAAAATAGGATTTGTCTGCTAGGTGGTAAGCCTAAGTTGGACTGACAAAACACTCGAGTGGCAATTCAGTTTATTCACTGCATGCAACGAGCTGATAATTAAATAAAACATAGTGTTTGGCCTTTTATGTTTGACTTAGATTTGTCAAACTTCAATAAATATGATCAGCCAGGTTTCCCGATAGATATTAATCATCAGTAAAACTAGTGGATACTTCGCACCAATATCGTGATATCGAAAAATGAAAATTCAAATTTTAGTCACTAAAAGTGAAAAAAGTGTGACAAATTCATTTATTTGTTAATTTTCGTTTGTTACAGTTAATGAAAGAATCTACACGACACAAATGGATAACAATGTCACAAAAATGATTATCAACGTGGCAACTGAGGACCAAAATGTCAGTAAGTCTCTATTAGACCAAAATATAAGTAAGTTTGCATTGAACTAATATGCCAAACCCTAAATTTCGTATAGTTTAAGGGAAAATATTAATATTCATCTTTCCCCACTTTTTATTATTGCATGCATAACATTACAATAAACACTTAATAAAATATGGAAGCAAACATAAGTTAAAATAAACATAGCATAATATTGATTAATAAATATAATCTATTTGTGCTATGAAATTTCTAATGTGACACTACCTTACCCAAAATATGAGACTCATACAAAAAATACACCATCATTAATTTTATATTTACAAAAAATGAGATCCAACTTGATTTTGTTACTACCTACTATTATCACAATAAAATTTTTCTAAAATAAACATTCTATTAATATACCAAAATAAACATTGTAACAGTGACCCAATTATTACAAATTTTCTAATCATAAAAGGGGAAAATATGAATATTAAACTATATTTTACTCTTAAAAGAAACGAAATTTTGGATATGATAAATTAGTCCAGTGAAAACTTTCTGACATTTTGGTCTAATGAAAATTTACTGACATTTTGATCCAATATAAACTTACTGACATTTGGGTCCAATCTATTCAATAGTCATGTTTACAATCATTCTTGTGATATTTTTATCATTCTGTGTCATATAAGCTATTTCATTAACGATGACGGACTAAAGTTAACGGATGAATGAATTTGTCATACTTTTTTCACTTTTGGGGATTAAAATTTGAATTTTCATCTTTTGAGGATAAATTTGTTAGCACTCTACACATTAGGAACAAAAATGACTATTTACTTTTTTTAATAAAATTTTCTTGGTTTAATTTCTTAACCAATCATTCATAGTCATATATTTTCAAAATGCGCTCCGTGTTGTTTGAAAACAAAATGTGTCTTAACTCTTATGTCATTTGGAATAAAATCTTTCAAATGATATATATATTATTGTATAACACAATAAAATCATGATTTCACTGTATTAAGAGGATGTGAAATTTTTTCATTGTGCAAAAATTTTCATATCCCTTTAATACAACAAAATCATAATTTTATTAAATATTTTTCACAAAAAATTAATTGTTAAAATAAGTTATCTTTTTTTATATGAATTAATTTTGATATATATTATATTAATGATGACAAACATTACCTTTTTAGCAGTAATAAAATTAATTGTTGCCTAAGTTATATTTTTTATATAAATTTAAATTAATGATGATATAAATTACTCTTTTTAATTAATATCGTGAATTGATTTGGTTACTATTAATGAAGATAATTTTCATAATAATTAACTCAATTACCTTTATAAAATAGTAACTTATATCCAATTAATTTTTTAATTAAAAAATATAATGGATACTATTAAAATGGAAAATTATATTACAATTAATTTAATTATTTTAAAAAATATAACTTTAATTTATAATTAATAAAAAATCGGAAAAAACATAACGGAAATACGATTATATTATGTGTTTCAACGAAAAGCATAACGAAATATAATTTTTTCATAAATCATGATGCACAATTTCATTATGCAAGAGGGTGCAAAAAAAAAATGATTTCATTATTGTATATTATACATTAAATTTCGATTTCATTGAAAAACAGTTTTTACACCCTCCTATTACGATAAAAGTATGATTATGTTATGTATTGTGGGTGAGGATAAATTTGGAACTTTTGAATGGTGATGAAAACCAATAACAACTCCCAAAAAATAACAATTGGTCCCACACACATGTTAACCTTCTCATTTAACTTACAACGTAACTTCAAATTGTCTTCCTTGGGTTGAGCAACAGAGAGCCCAACCAATGTCGGGCCCAACTCAATAACAGCATATGATAGCAGCTTCCTCTTGCAGACTTTGTTATCTAACATTCTAACAATGATTATTGATTGGTGAGGTGGGTTCTCTTGGAAGGGTCTTGAGGCTAGCTACGCTTGTGGATCAAAGTGGGAGACTGATCATCCTAAGTTTGTTATTTTAGAAGTATTTAGTGATGAAGTGTCACTAGCTACATGGGTATGATATTGGTGTTCACCTAATTTGTTAGATATTTTTCATAAGTATTTATATGTACGATAGTGTGGCACCTAATTTCTTTTCTTATTTGAGTATTTAGTGATGAAGAGTTACTACAAGTGGGAACCTTCTGGTACCTTAATTTGGAATTTTGTTTGAGTGAGGTTTTTGTTATATATCTTGTTTTAAGTATTTTTCATTCACCGGAAGAAGGGTCTATATTAATGTTCATGATATATATGATTGTCCCAGGCAAAACGAGATCGAAGGGTCTACAAATTTATATTTGAGTTGGGATGTTGTATATAACGGTGGCCGCTAGGATTCATATTTTTTTTTGAAACCTCACATTAATCTACATCAAGGAGTGAAGGAGTCATAGAAACAGTCGAGGGAAAATTACATCCCATCCACCAAACAGATGAGAAATTGAATTATTTTTGTACTACATACGAGAGGGGTCCAAAATTAAGAGTTAAGGCTGAAAGTGCATGTGCAGATGTGCTCATCCATGGATTATTATATAGTTATATACAATGAGCTATTTTCGAGTGGCACATTTTTAATAGCGTTAACTATCTCGATCCAGAGCAGCATCGATCCATTTCCACTTCTTGATAAATGTCCAAATGTGCTTGTTTGTTTTTACGTTTTCAGACGTTGTAAGCAACTGAACCTGGCTAAGAAAAAAGGCTGAATTAATTGGCGTTCAACATTGTTTCAAACAGAACTTCAAATACGTGGTCCGATCCAGACATTCTTTTCTATTTGGCTGTTTACAAAAGCTTTACTATCATGCATGAGAGAGACGTATATGTTTAACCAAATAAGATTATTATAGGTGTAAAATTCTCCATAAAAAATTAAATTATCTTTATATTAGTTTTTTTAAACAGTATGTTTACTACTAAATTTTATTTAACTGTCCTGGTGTTCTCAAAGACCATGCTAATTAAGCGCAGCCAACGACTTTCTTGCTGCAAGATTAGGAAAATTCTACTCCAACCTCTTTTATATTGTGTTTGATTTAGAAGGTGAAAATAGAAAAGTATTTTTTTTAAAATTAAAGTAGAATATAAAAAATATTAGACCCATTAAAAAGTATATATAAAACTTTTCTTTAATATTATTTTCATTTTTTCTTTCAAACATACTCTTAATTATGACTTTTCCATGTCTTCGAATCGAGAAAAAGTGAGATATATAGGATTGACGTGATAAAGAATTATAAACAAAATGATGGAGACCAGAGAAAAATGTTTTTAGTACAAATGACTCCTTTAGCACAATCTTTTAGCTAGGACCGCATTTTATTTTGCTGTTAAGTTGGACCCATAATTAATGGTTACTTTTCTTGTTAGGGTGTAGGTGGATTAATTGATTTCAATCGATTTTATATAGTAAAATAAAAAACATTTGATTCAAATATTAAAGCATCCTGCACTTTGTTTAGTTTGGATTGCTTTCAATTCAATATAATTTGGATTGAATGATTCCATTTCTATAGACACATCCTTAATTTTTGTCTGAAATTTAATCCGATAAAATACAATTTGAATTGGATGATTCCATTTCTATCGACCCATCCTCACTTTCTATCTAACTATATATATATATATATATATATATATATATATATATATATATATTTATTTATTTATTTATTTGAGATACTTATATTTTAGTTTGTGCATTATATAAAATACATTTTTATTTTATACAATTAAAATTTATAGTTTATAATAGATAAATACTTTTAAATATATAAATTATTTTATAACTAAAATTTGTAACAAATAAATATTATTTTAATTAACAAATAAATTATATTTAAAATTATGATAAATAATTTATGTTGTGATATATCATTATTATTAATTATTAATTTATTTTAAAAATATTTAAATTAAAGTTAAAACTAAAGATTTTAAAAATTAATTAAGGAGATTCTGATCAACTGGGGTGAAATTATTTTAATTTAATCAAGATTTTGAGTTTGAGTCTGAATATAAATTGCATTAAATATTCCAAAAATTAACACAATGTGACTTATATAAAAATTCATCATTTTATAACTTTAACCTCTTTTAATCAAATAAAAATCAAAAAATAATTTTCATATCCATAACTTCTTTTAATTTCTTGTAAGAAATACTAATTCTCATATCAATAACCAACAAAAAATAATAATTAATTTTAAACGACTAAGCAGGGCAAGGAGATGATTAGTTGCATTGAAGGCATTTTTCTCCCTCTTCACAGCTGCTTAATTAGACCTTTTTCTTTTTTTTTCTAGCTCCTTCTAACCCTACACTCTGGGTCATCGCCCCAGGCTGTTCCCTTTGTAGGTGAACTTTGTTTGGTAAGTGACAAGATACGACATTAGTTGTTGAATTGAGTCATATTTTAAACGTTGTAGTAAAGTGAAGTCAGGTAGAAAATGTAATGTATTTACTATTTAAGGTAGTTCTAGTTCCGCGAACAACTTCAATCAACCCCTAAGTATATATCAACCTTTGAGATTTGCAAACTTAAATTTTACTTTCTTTTCTTTCTATAAACCTCTATTTATATATATACGATTTTGTTCAAATGTCAGAAGAACTTTCGTTCAAATCATCCTTAGATGTTCCTTTACTACCCGAGGGGAATCACCATGATGAGGAGAAAGCCAATATAGACTCTCATCATTCTACCAAAAATACTGCATCCCTCTTTGGCTCCTGCCTTAATGGACTCAATGCAATATCAGGTTTCATTTTCTACAACACATCATGCACTTCATTTAGTTATTCAAAGAAAAATTTACGGAGTATTCAGCTCACTTTAAAGAAATAATTCTGTTTTTCTTTGTTACGTCATCCTCAAGGCTCAAGATGCTGTTTCCTGTTAAAACAGAAACTTATATAATGTTAGGCTGACTAATGTTTTCGGCATGTGGTTTTGGCTTTGGTTATCAGGTATTGGCATACTGTCAGTTCCATATGCTCTTGCATCTGGAGGATGGTTAAGCTTGGTTCTTCTGTTTGCTATTGCCGCTGCAGCATTTTACACAGGCATGTTGATTAAAAGATGCATGGATAAGAATTCGGATATTAGAACCTACCCTGATATAGGTGAGCTTGCATTTGGAAAGATAGGAAGGCTAATAATATCAGTGTCCATGTACACCGAGCTCTACTTGGTTTCAATAGGGTTCTTGATACTAGAAGGTGATAACTTGAGTAACTTATTCCCCATTGGGGAGGTTCAGATAGTTGGCTTAGCAATTGGTGGGAAGCAACTATTTGTGATATTGGTTACCCTTGTCATCTTGCCCACAGTTTGGTTGGATAACTTGAGTCTACTTTCTTATGTATCCGCATGTGGAGTGTTTGCTTCTGCTGTCATAATCCTATCAATATCATGGACTGCAACATTTGATGGAGTTGGTTTTCATCAAAAGGGAACTTTGGTTAATTGGAATGGGATCCCCACATCTGTTAGTTTGTATGCCTTTTGTTATTGTGCACATCCGGTCTTCCCCACCTTGTACAATTCCATGACAAACAAACACCAGTTCTCTAGTGTAAGTGACATATTTTCTATATATTTTGCTTTTAATATCTGGAATTTAAATATTTAATTCCTGATCTAAAATGACTAATTGCATACACTAATGAACTAAGGTAACTTATAGGATTGACATAGTTGTGTAATTAGGTCTCAATGTTTTATATGTGTGAGAACGATTTATTTAACGAGATTAAATTCTAATTCAATAGATTAAAGACAACTGTCATCTCTAAAATCCACGAAATTTTTTTTATAACTAATGAAATAAGGTGAAACTTTTCTTTGATTTTTGAGCATGATTGCCATCGGTGAACTGTTTTTTCCGAAAAAAAGTTGTTTCCAAAGTGGTAAATTTAATCTTTTTTAGGCAAAAAGTGGATGTATATTTGACTTTCTTACTTTTTTTCTATAATGAATCTGATTTTCTTAACATTGCAGGTCCTATTTGTGTGTTTTTTGTTAGCCACGGCTGGTTATGCCTCCATGGCTATAATTGGTTACCTAATGTATGGCCCAAATGTTGAATCACAAGTCACATTGAATCTGCCACTAAACAAAGTAAGCTCAAAATTAGCAATATATACTACCTTGGTCAATCCCATATCCAAATTTGCTTTGATGGTGACACCGATTACCAATGCTTTGAAAGACTTGCTCCCGAGTTCGTACAGGAATAGAGTGACCAGCATCTTAGTCAGCACTGTCTTGGTAATCAGCACTTCCATTGTTGCCCTAACTGTTCCTTTCTTTGGGGATCTCATGTCCCTGGTTGGAGCGTTTCTAAGTGTCACAGCTTCTATCCTGCTTCCATGTTCATGCTACTTGAAGATTTCAGGCACATATAGGAAATTTGGGTATGAGGTTGTAGCCATAGTAGTAATAATAATAGCAGGTATAGTAATGGGAATATCTGGTACATACACCTCTGTCATGGAGATAGTACACCATTTGTAATGGGTAATGCAGTGGTGCATTCTATTGAGTGTAAATTTCCTAAAATAAAGAAGATTTTCTCACATCCACTAGAGTATTTATTATATCTTATAAGAACAGATGAAGAATTAAGTCATATCAAATTGATATGGTTGGTGAATATGAAAAAGAAAAAGATGGATAAAAAGTGGTGTAAAATAGGATTTGTCTGCTAGGTGGTAAGCCTAAGTTGGACTGACAAAACACTCAAGTGGCAATTCAGTTTATTCACTGCATGCAACGAGCTGATAATTAAATAAAACATAGTGTTTGGCCTTTTATGTTTGACTTAGATTTGTCAAACTTAGATCATTTAGGATCCCAAGGAGGATTAATGCTATTCATATCAAGTTTTAATGGAGTTGGATTCTTGTCTCTTGAGTTTGGGACTTTTGGTATGGTGACTTTTATTAGCTTCTCTACATGTTAGTTAGTTGGCAGTGGTTAGGTGATATTATTTATGTTCTACTCTCTTTTATTTTTTATTTATGTTTTAAAGAATTTAATTTAGTCATTTATATTTTCATAATGAGTTAAAATAATCATTCTACAATTATGATCATTTTTTATTCTAAGATGTGATTTTGAATTCTTTTTTTTTATAATTAATTCAAGAGAAGAAATATGTCTCATTAGATTCACTTACATAAAAAAATAAAATTATGTTGATATTCAAATAAAAAGGGGTCAAACATAAAAAAAAATTGTTTAAAAAATGAGTGTCACAAGAAGTTATAAAAGAATTAATACTAAATTTTCAATTTTTTTTATTGATTGTTCAGTTCACTTTTCCTGTGAATTTTATTATATTTCAACATCAGTTGGTTTCTATAATTTTTATATTCATGAATCTTAATTTGTGAACTGAGGTTGTGTTGCAATCAACCCCATATATTATGTTCTGCCAATCATGATCTGAAAAAATTATGTATTCAATTACTAATATTCGCACCTTGGCAAAGGCTATGGCAAATATAAATATAAAGGAGTTTGGCCTATCTTGGTTTGTGTTTCAACACTTGTTCGATCAATATATTTCATAGCATGATTTGCTTATGCTGAATAATATGTTGTTTCATAATTGTAAAATTGCAAACGTTATGGCCAAGTCTTGACTATACAAAAAATGAGTACATGAACACTGAACTAGCTATTGGCTGCAATGTGGTTTTGAACATCTATTAGAGTGTTTAAAATATATTTATTAATCGTGCAATATTGATTTCGTGCGGCAAGATGGGTTTGGAAGGGATAAATCGGTTTCATTTTGGAGTGATATGTGAGAGAGGTGTGAGGGGGTAAAGAGGAGGGGAGGTAAGGGAAGGGCCAAGGGGAGTTAAGGAGTGAGGGTATTTAAGTAAAGTTAATATAAAACTAGTAAAGGATATATATTTAATAATTATGAAAGGTACGTATGTTTGTCATATCATGGCTGACATGTCTTTTTTTCACAGCTTATCTCCTTTTAATCCATGATTGCACCATGTTCATGCATTAGGAACTTTTTAAATGACATGATAACTCATGTCTAATTATTATGTTTAATAATTATTATGTTTAACAAGATATTTTAATTATTTTTTAACTTTTTTACGAATTGAAAAATTTGTTTAAATGTTTGATAAATAAGATTTTTTAATAATTTCTTATATTTTTTGAAACATTACATGAAAGTAATGTTTTTAAAATGTTAGTTTATAACTTCTAATTTTTTATATATTTTTTTATTTTTATCCTCAGTATATTTATTCAATTTTCAAATTATTCATTTTAAATAAATTATAATTTTATTATTTTTTATCAATTTACACATTTTATGTATTTCAACAGTTAGTTTTATTAAATATTATAATTTAATAAATTAGATTTTTAACTTTTAACTTTTAACTATCAGTTAACTTTTTAGCTAATTTTATCAAATATAATCTATATTTTAATAAATTTTCATAGCATTTGCATGTATTTAATTACTATAAAAAATTAGATAAAAATTGCACATGACTTGATGATATGAAATTTGAACAAGTACGCCATGATTCATTTTTATTTTTATGTAAATGACTTAAATATAAGTTTTTGATTTATGATTTTTTTTGAATTTTTTATTTAGTTTTAAAAATATTTACCATTAGGTGGTGATGTGTCAAAAAACATATGTAAATTGAAAAGTTTAAGTATATATATCATTGAAAGTGACCATATACATATGGTGGTTGCAAATCGCCTAATAAATTCTCGTAAATGGGAGTATAACAATTTGAATATGAGAAAATCCGTTCTTGTACAGGAAATGTATAAAAATGACAACTGATAACACGTATAACAATACTATTATTTAAGAACTTAAGTATAATATTTATACATGAATCAGGTTACTGAGTCATCACTTTAAACCTTCTCTCTAGGATTTTTTCAAGGCTCTTGCAGTCATCGATCTCAAGCCCGAGTCCATGCACAAGCAACAATGAACCACAGAAATACTTTTTTTTTTAAGCTAAAAAGGTATATTATATATTATATGTAAGGTACCAGAAGTACCAGATCAAAATATATCCTCCATGGACCAAATGAAACTAAATCCCAACAATTTGAATCCCAACATAAAAATGAGTTAATCGGTTATAATCTATTTAAGGCAACATGAGCACAAAAATAGAGAATAACCAATTACTCCTAATCAGTATAAATTTCCCTGATACCAATTCCTACCAAAATCAATGCCTCCTACCGAATCCACCATAAACAATGTCGTAAATACAGAAACTATATTCCACTAAACAGTGAGCAGAAAACGTGAGTCTTCAGAGTGCTCGTATGAATAAAACATGTCTCTGCACCAATTATTAGCCAGCCATCCTACTCAAAATCTTCACAAGCTTTTTATCTACCCCAGAATTCAAGACCGTGTATTTTGACTATTTTCGGGAAGGTATTAGAGTTAATTTTTAACCTTTTTTTATTAATTAAAAAACTTATTTGATTATTCAATAAATAAACTTTTTAGTAGTTTTTTACTTCAATAAATAAATTTTTTTAGTAATTTTACTTTTTTCTTAATACTATTTAAAATAAATTTTTTTAAAACACTTATTTCTAACTTTTTATATTCTCTTTTATTTTATTTTCAATATATTTATTCAATTTTTTAAATAAATAATAATTTTATTATTTTTTATCATTTTATATTTTCAACTATTTCAACAATTTATTTTTATTTAACATGTATAAGTTAATAAACTATTTTTTTTATCATCCAAGTAACTTTTAAACTAATTTTAGCTAATATACCCTTTTTTCTCTTCCCCAATCTCCCAATTCACCAACACCAAAACGTTACACCAGCAACCCTCATATGGCCAATTCTGCATACATTAATGTATACATGATTGGCAATTAGTGACCAATCCCATGTATACATGATTGTCCTCACTCTGTACACCCAACCCATATTCCTCTTCCAATCATACCCACTTTCTCTATCTGCATACATGCTGCAGGACTAATGCACCATTGAGTATTGACCAACAATAAAACAACATGTCCTGCATAATTTCCTGTTTATTGAGTTGTTTGTCTCCATGTGCCTCTGTTTTGTCAAGGCAAAAAGGATATATATTTCCCTGTTCCGAGAGTTCCACCCCCATTCTACATAAATTATATTGTTGAGAAGCTTCCATAGAAACATTTTCCCCATGTAACTGATTATAAATGAAAAAGCCACTTTGCCACATAACATCACATTTTACCACTTACATCATAATACTCT